>JAZGTJ010020837.1:0-10194 GCA_036877575.1 Botia almorhae
CTCACTGAATTTTATAATTATGATCATTGAAGAGCTTCTGCAGTACGTCATGCATTTTACAGACTGCCGTTATTATTTGTCTTTTTTTTAAGCAGAATATGCAATTTTAACCGTTTCTGATGAAAACACCCAATTTATGACTCTGATGAATAGACTGGAAGGCAATGAGATGATCGTATGTTTGTACAGTTGGTTCTTTAAAGTGTGTAGACTGAATTGCTGTGTATATTTTCTTCACTTGCTTACTGTAGGCAGGTTTTCACCCCTTGACATGAAACACAAATAAAATATAGGGTAAAACATCTCTGAGTGTGATTGTGTTTACTGATGATTGTCTCCTATGAATGGTGTTTGTGTTGCATGCTAACAGCTGGGTCTTTAAGTGTTGCATGTTCATAAAAATTATCTTTTTGGAAAGTTTATTATAGATAAGAGTGATTTAAACTGATGTAAATATATTCACATAAAAAGTTGAAAGAGATTGTGATCAGCTTCATTTGTCAGTTGAAATGGAAGGTCAAGTGGAGTACTTTGCATTATGGGATACTGTATTCTGAGAGTAGTCTGTATATGCAAATCTGCACATACAGACTACTAGATTTGGCAACATTTGCATTGATTACATAAAGCATTTGGTAGAAATGTTTTCTTTTTTTTACATTTGTATTTAAAGCAAAAACGCTTACATGCATCTTTTTGGTTGCATGTAAGTTGTTTTTTTAAGACCGTTATAAATAGATACCAACTTTTTAAAACTGGTATTTACTGTAATATCCTCAGCATAGCTGTGATTGTGTAACAACCAGAAAGCTCCAGACCAGGACTGAGGAAGTACATTCAAAAGGTGACTTTCTGATGAACAACATTAAGACCATCCTAATAGCTGATGAACAATCCTCTCCTACTTCTAGTAGCTCTGTATGTCCAGAGTACCAGAGTGAAGGGTCTTGGTTGCTGTGGACACAGCCTGTGCCCAGCTTGTCTTCACCTGGGCTAATGTGAGTTTGAGCAGGAGCTGGATGGCTGTATGGGGTCCTTCCACCAACTGTCAAAAGTATTGTCAAAAGTATACTTCAAGTTCTTTTAAGTTAGTACTACTACATAACTACTAGTTACTACTTTACTTAGTACTAGTACTAGTATACTTATAATTGCACTATTTCAATACTACTTGGGAGTAAATTGGTAAATTGGGGAGTAAAGTTTTTATTTCATTAAGCGCTTGTTCAGCCAGTGTATTAGTCTTCTTGCAAAATACAGATGCTAACTCTGAAAAACTGACCTGGATTCCTTCTTTCAGAATGAGCTACGTGCAGCTCTGAGGCCCCAGCAGACGTTTAAGATGAAACCTCAGAAAAAAACGAGTTAAGCTCGACTGGGAAGGTGGCAGTCATGTTCTCAGATGCCAGCAACAACACTGCTCATGTAGTCTGTGGTCTAAAGAGGGCGAACAGAGCTCTTAGTATAACAATATAATTTTAACCTGTCCAGCCTCATTATTTGCTGTGGATGACATTTCTGAAAAAGCAGATACTCTCTCCTCTTAGCCTGAGCTGCTGGCTTCAGCCAAAGGTTTTAACCTACTTCCTGCAATCATGACTCCACAGATATAAGAGATATATATAGAGAGAACCCTAAAATAGTAAACCATATTACCACCTGCAACATCTCAAGTCTTTTTCTGTAATTTTACATATTTTTACTGTATTTTAAAAATACGAAAAAAATCTATAAAATAAAACCGTAAAATTCAGTAAAATTACATTTTTTTACAGTGACTGTTAGGCATAGCTATTGTGTAAGCAAGCCTTGCTCATGTGTTTGAATGTAATGTTTGTAAATAAATGGATGTTTCAAATATCTGAGTGTGGAATGGTGTTTAAAGGGCAATGTCTAACTGAGTTTTTAACATGCTTATCTAGCTCAGAAATGTCTAAGAAAATCATAGAAATTCACTATTCCAAAGATGTAAATACTTTGCAGAATTTTGCATACTTTTGTAATTTACTCAAATAGTAGTCAAGCAAAGCAACCAATAGAATAATGTTTATAATATTGACAACTTTAATACGAAGAAACTATAAAAGACATATTGTAAAATGAAAGAAACTTCCTTAACCATTTTTTAATTATTTTTTTTATTCAGGGCATGCAAACCATGCACAAAAAATGAAAAACATAAAATTTATATTTACACAAAATTAACATAAGTACAAAAGACACTTGACAGAACAATTTTCTCTCTGTTGACCGTCACTTACATCTAATAAATTTCCAGCAAACACTGGTTAAGACTACAAAAAGACTACCTGTAATTAAATGCATTACAGAAATATAAACAAGGTTTTGCCTCAAAACAATTAAAAAGTTTTGTCTGGGTTCAAAAAGTGACCTGCACAGTTACACACTGGCATGTGTTTAATCTAAAGGTTAAGAGCACCAAATGTTTTTCAGAAAAATACAAAAACTGCCAAATGCATTGCTGATTGCTGTATTTGATGAAAATTAGCACAATGATGCATTTGTTTTCAAAACCTGTAAATCAAAATTGAGGTTCTAAGCATTGGACTACAATACATTTTGCCCTATTCACAGAGATACAACATGGACAAACCTATCGATAACTTTTATTAAATACCTTAGCACTACGACCATCAGTGGGTAGTTTCTGATTTTCCTTTAAAGCAGTGACGTGGGTCATTTCTGCATCATTAGCGGCAACAAACAGAAAATTGCCCATGTAAAATATGCTGCCACCATACTAGAATGTTATGGTTGATTGACTTTAAACAACAAATCATGAGGATTGACTTTTCTAAACAATCAATCAAATTTAAGTTGTCTGTAGTTACACTGCAATAAGGTCTCTTTTATTAACTTTAGTTAATGCGTTAGCTAACATGAACTAACAAGAAACAATGAACTTTTACAGCATTTAATAAACGTTGTTAACGTTAGTTAATGCAAATACAATTGTTCATGTAAGTTCACTGTGCATTAACAGATACAACTCAGATTTTAAAAAATGTTGAAATTATAGGTGTTGCATACATATTGTTAGTTAGTTGTAACTAAGGTAGTTAAGTACTGCTACCAAATGTAACTTTGTTGTAAAGTGTTACCCCAAAGTTTATATTAATGGATTAAACACAACCCAAAGTATGTGCAATAGTAATTGGTTTAAGTCAATGTTGTCAATTGGGACAGTTTAGCTGGTGCTGCTATTGGTGCAGAAATGACATCATTTCTAGTCTAGTGTAATGCTAGGAGGAAAGCACTTGTTCAAAGGCAGTGAATGAGATGCATTCAGTTTACAGACACAACGATCACTAGCCAACTTTATGCCATCAATGCTACGCTAAAGCAGAATACAGTCTGAGTGAATCTGATCAAAGGAGCATGCTAGATAATGAGTGAGTCTGATAACAAAGGCAGATTCATTACACAGAGAGATTAAGAATTAATGGAAAGCTATATGTAGTTGCTGCATAGCCTATTGGATTGGCAGAGGTCATGACGAGTGTATTAATTTCTGGGGATAAATATTTGGAGGATACAGGTGATATAAAATTGGAAGGCAGGACAAACTTTTGCTACTAGGCTGGGATCCCTTGGTGCACACACAGCTCATGAAAGGGATGTGATATTTGACCGGCCTCCAGGGGGCGCTACAATCCTCTGTGCTGTACGCCTGGGAATGTGGTCATCCATTTGAGTGCCTTAGACAAGCAGAGAGAAAAACAAAGGTGAGGCCATTGTTTTATTTCTTTGCTTTGGATGCAATGCAAGTGTACTCAAGAGTCTATTGTGTTCACTAACAAAACTAAGAGTACAAATGATGTCTTCAGGATTTAGGTCAGAGAGACAAATAAACACACATCAGTCTGGGTTTAGAGTGCAATAGTGACCACTTTTTTTAGAAGTCTTGGCATTTTCCCCATTCACTGTTTCCACATGAAACATATATTATCATTGTAACAACCTTTTGTTTATCTCGTGTTAGGTCTGTTTTGAAAGGTTTATATATTACATCAAAGATTTTTTGTCTATGGGTAAAAGGAGGAAGTCTTTATAGGTAGGGAAGGTAATTTTGGAGAAGCTAGCAAAAGAAAGCTAGCTTTGAAAGCATAAGATCCCTCCCTCCCTTGGAGTGCTCTCCAAAGCCACGCCTTCTTGTTAGCAAACACAGTAACAGCAAAGAAAAGCAAATCTACATAATGCTTACCAGACAGTGTGAATCCAGACTGGTGCAGGTTTCTGGCTGGTCCAGCTGGTGTCTTTCCTGGGCAGGAGGGCCCCCTGGTGGTTGGAGTGGCTGGTACAGATTTGGTCATACTGATGACATCATGGACAGGGCCATCGTAGTTTCCTCTGGGAACACCGCGAGTGTCAGCCATCTGCAAAATATAACATTTGATTGTGAAGATATTTTTAAACATTCAGAGCAGAAACAGCAGTAAAATTAATTTTACTTTTTGCACATCCAATTGTGTTTACAAATTGTAATGCTAAGTTTATGTGGGCATTGTTTATAGTTGGTGTTACAGCTCTTATTTGCTATTTGTGGGATGTACACAAAAGTCATAACACGACCTTTGGGTCACTGTATTTCTTACCCTGCCTCGGGCCTTGATTCTCTTGTAGACGTAGTCCGGAAAAGCTTTTCTAGGGATGAAACGCCCTGAACCCTCCGTCACATTCAGTTTTTCATCTTCTAGAACAATCCTACCCTGACTGATGACTATGACAGGGAATCCACGACACTCCATTCCTTCAAAGATGTTCACCTCCACTGTCTGCAGGAAATACAGGGTTCATCAGCAGGAATGACTCCAAAATAAATATCTTCCATTAACGTTAAACTGTTAAACAAACAATAATTATATTTTCTTCAAGAAAACTGAGGGTTGAATTCTCATACCAGGTTGTGAGATTTGGCAGAGATAATTTTAGTCTCTTTGGTGTTCCAGATGACAAGATCAGCATCAGATCCAACAGCGATTCGGCCCTTCCGAGGGTAAATGTTGAAGATTTTTGCAGCATTCGTGCTGGTTACTGCAACAAACTCATTCTCGTCCATTTTACCTGTTGCCTGTGCACCAAAAAACGTGTTGATCAGTCTTTAAAGTTCCATTTTTATTCTCCATTCAACACAACGGACTTAAATTAAATGTAACATCTAACATTTATTTACAAAGAAATGCATTAAATTAATTTAGGCTTCCAGTATATGAACATAAATCAAATATGTTCATTTAAATTAAAATATATATATTCATGTTAGTCAAAAATAAATCAAATGATTCTGCATGCACATACCACAGATCTGTCCCAGATGATGCTCATTCGTTCCTCTATGCCGTTGGTTCCTTCTGGAATGAGGGTGAAATTGTCCTTCCCGACAGCTTTCTGTGCAGTAGAGAAGGTGCAGTGGGCACTGGCTGTGACCTGAAGATCTCCACTGAAAAAGATCATGATCTTTAACTTCAGGAGAGTGTAATCAATATATCACATATCACGTTTATTTAAGAACAGCAGTAGGACTGAAAGTTGTATTGAATATTCTGATGTTACACAATCAGATGAGTTTCTTAAGACTGTGATATTTTATTATTTTTGGAGCCCCCATTAATGAGAGACAGAGGTTTAATAGTGTCTTTGATTTAAGTAGATAACCCTAAATTAGCATTAGAGTTGTTTGGTTTCATTTTCAGAGCACACATAAATATTGGAATATATATCAAGCATCATGATAATGTTTTTTAAGACATATATGCAGTACATATCTTTTACCTACATCACCCAGCACTAGTCACCCAGCACTAGTATATTAGCAAGTTACTGCTAGCTAATATACTAGGTAATCAGCCTTAGCTGAAGATTGCTCTTGGTCTTTGCTGCTCACCAGGATAAGAGTGAACTGAGGTAATCTGGAGTGCTTGGGTCTGGACTAAGGGGTGGGGACATCACAAATGCAGCAGCTTTGGCCCAGTTTTTGCTCCAATAGTGTGATCCGTCTGTGCCGAGGCTGGCCGTGATTGGTTCCCCATAGATGACCATACCTGAAAATTTTCATAAATCAAAACACAGGAAATGAAACATAGGGTACTTCATCTTATCCTCTTTGTTTTTGTTATAGTTTAATTTAGCATTATTAACATTTGTACCCTTTTTCCTGGCCTTGGCAATGACATCAGCAGCAGATTTGCTCATCACCTTAGTGACATAGAGCGGGCAGTTCGCTTGTTTAGCAATGGTGATCGCCCGATACACAGCCTCAGTTTCAACCTGGATAAGAACAATATGACCAGTAAAGCAGATTTTCACTAAGTGGCCTGAAAGAATTGTAAATTTAATTATCTGAGTTAACATCTAAACTAGTGGTATCTGCAAATGAATGATGCTCGACTATCTCACAACATTCACTGTTCTCTGCCATTCTCTGCCATTTTTGTATAAATTTAACCATCTGGTATCAAGCTGATTTTAGCACATGTATGTAGTCAGCTCACACAGATGTCTTAGCAGAATGACCACAGGTGTAGATGCAATAATGTTCATAGACGGGACTGGATACTGACTTAGAACATTAAAAGTGCAGTATTTGATTTTGAGAAACACTGTATTTCTCTGTATAAAACACTACACTTTTTGAAATGACACCCAACCAAACCTACTCCTTCTTCATTGCTTTGCCCTCAAAATAACAAACATGCTGGCACATACGCCTCCATTCCTGATTTGCTACGAGAGGCTACTATATTTTTTTCAGCTTACACACAGAACAAACATCTAATAAATATTCACAAAATAGTTTGTCTGGGTGTTGATTTCAATTTTCAACAGTGTTTCCCAGAAACCACTTACTGCACCCACAAAACCAACCTCCTCTGGATGACTCAGTGCATGACCCTCTGGACCAGTGATTCCCAAGTCCAAAAGCCTTTTCTGCTCCTATAGATTAAATATGAAGTATTGACCATAGAGTAAAGAAGACACACAGACATTGGGACATTATTATAAAGAATGTAGGCATATTAGAAACACAGACAACATTTAGATTCATAGTACAGTACATTATAAGCAACATATTATGGTTACCTCGTCAATGATGTCACCATTTTCAGCGTGAACCTGAGCGATGGCCCCTAGTTCTCTCATAGCCCCAAACATCTCGTAGATCTACAGTCAAAGAGTTCAAGGGTTCAATGCATTGCTTAATGCACCTCTACATAAAAAGCATTGCAGATAGACAAGTTATTTGTAACTGTGTAATGCTTTCCACAATACACGTTTTCAAAGCAGCTTTACAGAAAACCGCACAGTACTGTCATTAATGTTTTAGAGTGAAACCTCCCCAGGTTTTTGTCTTTAGGTCTCAGTGAGCAGGGGCAATTGTGGCAAGTAAAAAGTGGCGGAGACAAAAAAACCTAATACATTTCTTTGCTAGAAGCAATGTATTAGCTACTTTACATTACAATGATTTTATGAAGTGACTATAAAGACTATAAAGTAAAAGGGGTGCATGTACACATTATACAGTCAAAGCAAAAACAAGAAGTTGTTTCTCTGATACATTGCTAAAAGAAACAAATGCAGCTGTCACACACATACATCTCAGATGCACTTGGTGAATTTAAGTTAGTATAAGAAAACAAGAGTCACCATGACAACAATTTCCAATGTCATATCAGGTTGGACAACAAACAGTTTGACCTTCTGGCAAAAGTTACAGCTTCTAACTAATGTGTTGTTAATTATCTAAAGGTGAGAAAGTTTTAAAATTAAATTTGAGCTTGGCATGCAATGCTTGTTGAGCTTGCATTTGGTAAAGTTGTGTGTAAGGTCCTTCTTTAAAAAAATAATGAAGTTATAAAAAATGCCAAACATACCTGTGTATCAGAACTCTGATATTGATCTTTATAAGCCATGAAAATGAGGAAGGAGTTTACACCTAAACCAAGAAACAGAATTAAGATTTATCACTCTGTGTGAATTCATATGCTAAACATAAATGTGTATTTGAGGTTAATTGGTTGGTAACACAACCAATAGGCACTGCAAAAAGATCTCAAAATTACATTTGTTTTTTACATTTGTTATTGAATAATGGACAGCCAATAGGTGAACTTACTATTTAAAAATCCTTATGACACTATAATAACCACACATGAAACCTCACATCACCTTTATCTTTGACCAGACTCTCCAGCTCCTCAAACAGTCCGTCATGCCAGCGTGTTATGTCAATGTGCAGAGAGTAGTCGCAGCATGACCGTTTGTCTGCTATATCCCTCCACTGATCATAAGCTGCCAGTAAACTAGATCCCGGTTCAGGCACAACATGATCAACTAAATTAAAGCAAGACGCAAGACACAGCAGAGTAAACTGATGATGTTGAGAAAACTGTGTAAAACGTTGGTCATAAACCAGTTTTAAGCAGTGACAGCAGTGTGCTGTGATATACTTCAACTAAAACTATTTCAAACAAGCTTTTAATTATTGTACAATTATTATAGATGCAGTTTTAACTACCTTGTATTAACTGACCGCGTGAAATATTTGTATTTAAAAATAAAATCCTCCGTCACATTATAGGTTCGGTAAAAAACAGCAAAAATACGAAAAATACACACTTACACCACAAGCTGAAGTGTGATATATTTTTGTTATAAATATAAAACAAAATATAAATACTTTTTTGTCTATTGTGAATTTTTGTAACTTTTGTCTATTGTTACTTGTTGTCTATTGTTTTTGTAACTTTTTTATTTATTAAGTGTAACTGTGATGTTAAAATGGTTCATCTGTTTGCACCAAGGTTCGTACTTGTAATTTTCTCCAAACTCCTATATGCAAAGACTGCATTTAAATAAAAATCAAGTGTTATTCCAGTGTTACAGGCATAAACACAGGATGAGATACATTTCTGCCTCTAAATGGCCTTATGATGATGTACAGTGAGGAAATTCAGCAGAGGAGAGGGGAACAGTTTGTGACAGCCCTGTGTCCCCAATTCAACTGATATTATGAGACTGGACAAGCTCTTACGCCTTAATACTGTACAGCAAACAAACACACACACACACACGTGGCAGCCCTATGTCCCCAATACAACTGATACACACACGTCTTTCTGATATACATGTAGCCCTTCATGTAGCTTTTACTACATTCTGAAGCTAATGCTCTCATGTTAATGGGATTCTTCTGCATCTTCTGTAAGATGTTCATATGGATGACATACTGATCATGGTGGTTCCTCCAGCCAGAGCAGCACAGGTGCCATGATAGAAGTCATCTGCGGGGCTCATGCCCAAGTGAGAGGCCTGCAGACAGGTGTTAACATCGATGCCACCCGGGATCACAATGTGCCCATATGCATCCACAGTCTTTAAACCTCCAGGAACAATGAGATTCTCCCCAATCTGCCTGGAATTCAGAAGAAGAGTAGAACATTGTGCACTTGTACACATTGAACACTCTCAAAACTGTGCTTGTCATGCACTGTCAACACTGTCCATTTTATTTCAAATAGGACTGAAAAGTAGAAACCTTGGTATAGTGTAGTACAAAAGACTACGGTAAGTGTAATACAGTAGAATATACTAGTACAGTATAGTATAGCATAGTAACATAGCACAGTATACAGTAATATAGTATAGTACAGTAAGTACAATACTGTATGGTATAGTATGGTGTGGTACAGTATGGTGTAAACAATAAATAATGAAATCTTACTTAATAATCCCATCCTCAATGTAAATGTCAGCATAAAACGACTGGTCATCATTGACAATTTTTCCACCTTTAATGATGAGCTTGTCACTCTGAAGACAAAAGACACAGAATATGATTATTGACTAGATTAAGTTCTGAGGGAGCTATTAGTTGCAGATATAGAGCGAGAGCATGAGAGCACAAAGAGCTTTATAATGCATGCAAATCCTACAATCCAGAATATGCAGCGTTCTTTAACAAGCTAATAAGAGATTATATCACTCAAAGACCAGATACTAAAAAAAACTCCAGACAGAGGTGAAGAGTACAAAAGAAGGATAAGTGGGAACTCCATTCATCTGTAACAATCCTTTATTATTTACAATATTATGCATGCATGGCTGGTTTGGTTTGCATAAATGAATATTATTAACCGGGGAAAATATGGTAATGACACTTTTGACTGTCCATTT
>JAZGTJ010020838.1:0-10193 GCA_036877575.1 Botia almorhae
ATGGTTCATGTATGATTCACTGCTAACCAATGCTAATTATTTTAAAAACTATTTCCTTGTCATTAATCTTCATTTAAAGCTACAGCGTGTCGTTTTTTTGTTTGTTTTTACAAAATATGCTTTAGTGCTCACAAAACAGCAGCGTTTGGCTTCAGTATGTTGAATGAATGTTTTTGTTTTCATATTCATTTCAAACGCAGCAATAATCTAAATACAAACAGCGTCGTACCGCAAATATCTCAGCCATGTCACAGCAAGCATAGCTGTCACACACATCAGATCAATAACGTCCTTCTCCACTCTGAGGTTACCTGCATGAGCTTGTTTATTAGGTATTAGTCATTATCTATTTATTAGATTTGTATTTGGCAAGGAAACTTGTGCATTCTTTCATAGCCTTAATTAGTGTTTGTTAAAACATTATGCAAAGTCTTAACCCTCCAAAGAATAAATAAAACTGAACAATAAATCCGTCTGCGCCCCCCTTGCACACATACATTAAAGTCGCAGAGTATAAATAAAGCAAATACTGTACATTATTATATAAATTACATGAAAGTTAAAAACATGCGAAAACGTTGTACAAAATATCACTTTTATTTCAAAGAGGAGTTTCTATAAAAGAGTTTGAGTTTCACACAAGAGTTTGAGATTTTCACACACACTGTATTTCTGTCTTCTTCAGGCTAATAAGTGCTAAGAAACCACTTTAATAAGGGTTCCATGTCACAAAAACCGTAAAAAGTCAGTGTAAAGTCAGTGTAAAGTCAGTGTAAAGTCAGTGTAAAGTCAGTATACACTTGTACTCTATATACGTGTCTAACTCACGTTTCCACCGGCGTGTTTCGAGCGAGGGTGGCCGAGCATTTTCAGTTCATTTTTTATTCAAGTTGCACACTCAAGGTGAATTGTGACACTAAAGCTGCATGTCACCGTTTTGCAATGGATTGTGGGATTGACTGTGTCACTCTGGTATTGTAAGCAGCATTGGGCGGATTTCTGCTGCTGCGGTGGATCGTGCGAACCAAATCAATAAATAGGTGATAAAACACGAGGCACGCCCTAATGTGTTTACAGCATGCTGCACACATAAGGCTTAGCCAATCATAACATTCTATTTACAGTTTTAAAAATACAACACAAACAACGCAAAGACGAACGGTATTTTCCTCATACACAGCGGTTTGGAGCCGTGGTCACCCTTCGCTTTCTTTGAAGGAAACAAGCAGCATTCTGTTAAAATTCTGTTTCGTTTCAGTTTTTTATCGTGTTTATGAGTAACTGTTGATCAAATGTTCATGTTTTGGGGTGAAAAATGCCTTTAAATTAAATAATGTTATCATTGTTATACTATTATAACAAGAATAATATTAATATATGTTTATACTAAATATATTATTATTGTTATTGTTATTATATACAGCTCCTCTATCCCATAAATTGTTTACCCCTTCTTTGATTGTTTGCTGCCTGCCTCGACCTTTGAGCTGTGATAGCGCCATTGATTGTTTGCTGCCTGCCCTGACCCATGCATGTTTAATAATTTGTTTTGCCTGTTCTGACTTATCGTGACAATAATGAGATCTCCTTTGAACCTATAAATTGGTGTAATTATGTATAGCTGTTATGTAGCATTCCTGGATTCCAGCATCTGAGCTGGAATACAAAAAAGCAACTTACCTGAGGTGAGAACGTCAACAATTGTGCCATTAGCCCTGAATTATCTTTCCACTCCTTGCGGTTAAACAGCAGTTAATGCCAATCAAAACCAGAACGGTTACTTTCTTTAATGGAATCGTGTTCTCAGATATTAATTCACACATACCTATTATCTGTTCCTCGCTTCCCCTCCCACTGGTACATAACACATCAGTTTTCTTTTCAATGCTGTTGTGATTCGCTGTTTCTGTGGAAGTTCTGCAGTTCGGTGAAAACTTGTGTGATTGCGCTTCATTCAGATGTTCCGGTGAAAGGCCAGAAGCTAACTCAGAAGCTAGACTGCTACTGTCTGTGAGTGTTAAAGCCTCCATCCCATCTTCAACAGCACTGTTCCGATTGGTCGAATTCTGCTCTGACCGCTGACCGATACATCTGCTCGAATCTAAGCCCGCGGCAACATCTGCAAAGTTACAAAAATAATGTCGTCGCAACAGTTACTGAAACGATTAATATAAATAGAAACAATTAACAAAGCGTGAGAGATTGTGCTATATTTTAAATGTAGTCATAGCTAAAGGCCACTGTTGTCTTATTTAGTTGTGTTTTATGTATAAAATCGCCAACCATGGCACACCCTCTATTGATTTTATACAACTCATTTTATTATACATGATTTTGACATTTGTTTTTTAATTCCATGCACGACATGTTCCTGTTGCATAACATAAGTGTCCTGAGAAATCACACCTGTCTGCCTCTGCAAACGGTACACAGAATGAGGGAGTGGTACATGCTTTGTAAGCCAATTAGCCAATCAGAAACACGCTCTACCTGTTAATGAATTTGCATTGAATTTGTTGACATATCTTCTGAGGGCGAGGTTTCAGAGAGAGGGCTCTAAATCACCCAAAAAATCATGTGATTTGTTTTTATATTTGATGTTTTATTTATATATATATATATATATATATTTATATGGGTATTGTGCTATGATGTACAATACCGTTTAAAGAGGTCAGAAACAAAATGTTTCTCATGTTCTTAAAAAATATGTTTATCTGAAGCCTTTTGCTTAAAGCTGCAGTTCGTCACTTTTTGGGTTTAAAATGAATAAAAATCCGTTAGTGATCAAGTACATTCGACAACAGATCAGTGTTCAAAACTGTATCCTTCTTATACCTCAATTTGTACCTGTAAGCTGATAAAAATGATTTATGATTTGAGCTGACAGGTTGTGGGAAATGTCGGTTAGGGTAAACAGAAACAAATCTCACCCGAGATTCATGTGAGTGCTGAACGCTTGTTATCAGTTATATTATTGTAGTTTTATTATATATAATTATTATGTTATATAGTTATATTAGTTAATTGTTATAAGACTGTATAGTTATATTAGTTAATTGTTATAGAGACTTCAAACAAACGTAAAACAAAAATGTTTTAGGAAAAACCACCTGCCCTGCCTGTAAATGTTTAAAATACATTTTTGAAGGCAAAAACATGTGTGCCAACATATTAATTTCTGTCATTATTAAAATAACAGTGATATAAAGAAAACAGGTGCTCTGGTATTTGGTATATAGCTGTGAATACTGTGTATTGGCATGAACATAATGCTTGAATAATTTAAACTATTTTAACTCATTTAAACTGTTTATATTGTTTAGTAAGTGCATTTCCTGGGAAACCAACCCGTGACCTGGTCATTGCTAGCACCATGCTAAGCTACAACTGTGTAGAAGATTAGGAACCATCTATGTTATATAAATTTATTTCCTGAATTGAACACTATACTTTTTACTGTAGTGCTGACACTGTATCATTTGTAATAATCAAATCAATTCAATTAAACCTTGTTTGCCCCTCCATTGTCATTACCTTGGCCTTTCGAGAAATGATTGACAGTTTCAAGCCCCATCAGATTGTCAGGCCCCTCCCCATCAGATTGTCCAGTCCTGGCTTGACTCTCAGATACGGCTGATATCTCATGTTCAGCATACTGCACAGGTAAAGCGGGGTCCCTCTGCTCTGAACCTGAGCTGTCTTTTGAGGTGTCTAAGGAGGGCTCTGAGCAATTATCACTGCATAATATAACTGCTAAAGCTTGGCAGTCTTTTTCCTCACTCTCCTGGTTCATCAAAGCCTGTTCAGATTCCTTCTGATAATCTTCCTTATCCTTTTTTTCCTCATCGATATCACAGTTTTCCGAAATTGTCTCATCTTGATGGTTTTCGCTCTCCGTTTCCTTCATAATTTTTTCATTTTGATCTTTCTCACGCTCAGATTCCACAGTAAGTTCCTCATCCTGATCTTTTTCACTCTCAGATTTCTCAGTATTTTTCTCATTTTGATCATTTGCATTTTTAGATTCTTCCATAATTTTCTTATCTTGATCCCTTAAACTCTGAGATTCCTCCATAATTTTCTCATGATTATTTTCATGTTCAGATGCTTCTATAATTTTCCGATCTTTATCTTCTTCACTCTGAAATTCCTTCCTACTTTTCTTGTCCTGTTTATCTTCACACTCAAATTTCTCCATAATTTTCTCATCTTGATCTTTTACACACTCAGATTCTTCCATAATTTCCTCATCTTGATCTTTTCCACACTCAGATTCTTCAATAATTTTCTCATCTTGATCTTTTTTACACCTAGATTCTTCCATAATTTTCTCATCTTGATCTTTTTTACACTCGGATTCTTCCATAATTTTCTCATCTTGATCTTTTTCACACTCGGATTCCTCCATAATTTTCTCATCTTGATCTTTTTTACACTCAGATTCTTCCATAATTTTCTCATCTTGATCTTTTTCACACTCGGATTTATCCATAATTTTCTCATCTCTATCTTTTTCACACTCAGATTCTTCCATAATTTTCTCATTTTGATCTTTTTCACACTCAGATTCTTCCATAATTTTCTCATCTTGATCTTTTTCACACTCAGATTCCTCCATAATTTTCTCATCTTGATCTTTTTCACACTCGGATTCTTCCATAATTTTCTCATCTCGATCTTTTTCACACTCGGATTCTTCTATAATTTTCTCATCTTGATCTTTTTTACACTCAGATTCTTCCATAATTTTCTCATCTTGATCTTTTTCACACTCGGATTTTTTCATAATTTTCTCATCTTGATCTTTTTCACACTCAGATTCTTCCATAATTTTCTCATCTTGATCTTTTTCACACTCAGATTCCATAATTTTCTCATCCTGATCTTTTTCACACTCGGATTCTTCCATAATTTTCTTATCTTGATCTTTTTCACACTCAGATTCTTCCATAATTTTCTCATCTTGATCTTTTTCACACTCAGATTCCTCTATAATTTTCCCATCTTGATCTTTTCCGCTTCCGGATTCTTCCATAATGTCTTTGTCTTGTTCTTTGTTATTGTTACATTCGTTCATGTTTTCCCCAGCGTTTATTTTTTCAGTCTCAGATTCTTTAGTGTGTTTTCCATGTCGTATATTTTCATTTTCAATCTCCTCCACAATTTTCCCATCACGTTCTCTTTCACTGCCATGTTCTTCCATCATCTTCCCATCTGGTTCCTCCTGTCCTTCATTCATCTCCTCTCTATCTTCTGTCATTTCAACTCTGTCTCCTCCACCTTTCTTCTCTTCTTCTTCATATTCTTTCACACTATCCTTTTCCTCACTCGTCTCATTCTCCTCATCTCTGATCTTGCCGGGTTGCTCCTCATGAATCCATTCCCTCTCAACCTTCTCTCCAGCCCCTCCCTCAGTCTCCTCCTCTAGCTCCTCCTCCTCAACCGTTGACATAAC
This sequence comes from Botia almorhae, assembly GCA_036877575.1. Classification (NCBI taxonomy): domain Eukaryota; kingdom Metazoa; phylum Chordata; class Actinopteri; order Cypriniformes; family Botiidae; genus Botia; species Botia almorhae. The sequence goes on from JAZGTJ010020838.1 coordinate 5,459, forward strand.
GGAGGGCTGGGCAGTGACGTCTCTCTCTGTTTCCAGGTCTTCCAACATTTGTGGGGCGACAGGCAGGGCAGGAAGCGGCCTAGAGGGGGGCTGAGGAACCTGGAGACATGATGGGTCTGGTGAAACAGGGGAAGATTGAGCAAGAGAGGATGCAGGAACCTCTGAGGTGCAGACAGAGGAATCTGAGGTACTGTTAGAAGACAGACTGGTATCACGTTGGGTTTGCATGGAAACCTCAGGAAGGTCCTCAGATCCTTTTGGTGAATGCTCAAAACCAGAGGGAGGAGAAGTAAGTTCAGCTGTTGTTTTTACTTCATCTGAGCTCTGGTTGTCCAGCTGGAGCTCATTTCTGATTGGTGGTGGGGGGTAAAAGACAAGACTGTCTAATATGGCGGTGATGGGGGTTTTGATTTCAGGTTTAGTCGTGTTGGGTGGAGGTGACATTTGGGTGGAGGTGACAGTTGGCAGAATGGTGGGTGGCTGAGGTGAAGATGGGCTTCCAGAAGATACCATTGGCTCTAAATGGCTGGAAGATACCATTGTTGGACTGTGTAACCTAGAGGTTGTAGGTGTTGGGCTTTTGGATGTTGGGGTCGAGGGAAGGTACGGTGATGTCACTGCTGATCTATAAGGGGATCTATAAGGAGATGGAGGAGGCGTGGAAGGTGAGAACTCATTGAAAACGAAGACATTTTCTGTCTGACTGCGATGCAGTCGCCTGTAAGGACTCTGGACTGCAAGACACAAAAGGGAAAAAGATAATGTGAATTTGAAACAAACTTAGTATGAATTGTATTGGTCATTTATGTAAATAACAAGAACATAACTGACTGATGCATCAAAGTTAGCTTATGATGGCCGAAGAACGGTGACTTCAATGACTTAAGATGTTAAAATGTATTATCAACGCTAAATAGGGGAATAACTTTATTATTATTATTATTTGCCAGTCACTTAACCCTGTAATGTGTTTACATTGTGCTTTACCTGAATATGGTGAGCTGGGCCCAGAATCTGTTTTGACACTTGAAGAGGACAGTTGTCTGAAAAACTCTCTAGGGTTCACAGTACGCTGGGCCACCAGAGCTGCCGCCTCCTGCTGGTCACAAACAGTATTACATCGCTGCAGGAAACGGGCTGATGTCCCAACTAGCAATTTTAAGTTGTAAGAACGTTTCCCAAACGTGTCCATTAGCTACAGAAACGTTAAGAATGATATTTTCTGGGTTATGCCTGCTGATTTCTCATCTATAATAAGCATCATTTAAATCGAATGAGCATGACTGTATATAAATATGATGTTTTTAGCATCTGGCAGGTGGTAGGTGAATAAACAGAAGTTGTGATTGATTGACAAAACTCACAGCAGCTTTTTCTATTGATTCAGAATGTGAAAATCTTGCTCGCTTGTCCTCTTCGTCTCGCTCTCTTTTCTGCTGCTCCTGTTGTGGACATTGTATATATTAAGCTTGTACACGCGCAGACATAAAGCACGTATATAGTTATTATATTTACTGTACCCATTTCATTCTCTCCTGTCTGCGTGTGTCTGCCTCCATCTGGGCCTGTATTCTCCTATAGGATACGTTATGATGTTATCTTACGAATTCAACTTTTGACAAGTACTATATATATATATATATATATATATATATTATTATTATTATTTTTAATGTATATATTTGTATGGGAACACTTGGTCGACCTCTGCTCTATGATCTTCTGTTCTCTTTCCATCATCTTCCTCTCTCTCTCCATCGCTTCTCTCCTCTCCTGGTGCAGTCGCGCTGTCTCTCTCCGTCTCCTGTCTTCCGCTGCCCTCCGTTGTTCCTCCTTTTTCCTTTCATCCTCCTCTCTCTGAAACAGATACAGATACGCCAACAAACGTCTGAGTGTGGTCTGAGATACGCAGTAACTGAATAAAAGACTTCAGGTATATACAGAATTTATAGCAGATAATATACATGTTAAAAGGAATAGACAAACGGGATTCTGTACTTCTGCTTGTGCCCAGAAAGAGTCTCTGTGAATTCTCTGGAGCTCTGCTGCTGCGATGGTTCGCTTGTAATTTGTGCCCTGCAAATTGTAATAACAAGTTAACTTTAAAAAGAAAAACTGTATATTAGGTTGACATGAATTACTGACGTAACGCAGTGTGGAACGCTATATATAAAAGCGTATATATAAAATATATCAAATTAATTCCCATAATTAATTTATGGTACATAATTTATCACTTAAATTAGGTTAAAATGCATGAAAAAATTTGCTGAACAACTAAGATATTGTAAATGATTTATAATCGTAATCTTCGGATGGCATAAGCGTTAAAAAAACACGACTTCTTGTACACGACTTCTACAAGCCTGCCCTCTTATGGCGGAAAGATGAATTGTCATAGTTCCGTACCACAACCTCCTGTCTGTGCTCTCGCCGAGCACCCGCTCTCAGTCTCGGCCCATGCATCGCCGTTGCGGCCTTACAGGCCAGCGCACAGATCCGTTCCTCTGTAATTTCATCCAAAGTGTGTGCAGGAAGAAAGATCTGAACTTCCTGTATGATCACAGAATGTCAGAATTAAATGGGAAAAATAAAAGGCAGTTTTTGTATTGTATGTGCTCCCTGGGAATCGAACCCACAACCTTAACTGAGCTACAGAAACACTATTTATGTAGTGATGGCTATCAGGATGTGAAGAGATTTTTAACCAGCATAACTGTTTCATTAAAATGTTTTAAACGTTTTGTTAAACGGTCACTGTTGTTGGTGTAATGTAATGTTGTCAAGTTAATTCTGTCATATTAAGCTAAATTAAATATTTTTGAAAACCATCAATGTCAAGATGGAGGGTTCGATTCCAACACGTGAACAACACAAAACTGATGTTATTAAATGCAATTTAATGTTATTAAATGTTATTAAAAGTCATTTGTTTGAACGTTTTTTGCAACGTGCGTACCGTACATACGGTACATTTTTACCAGGCAAATCTTTAAGTGAATTCCGTTATGATGTTTGTATTATCCCATGATTCTTTTAAAGTGAATTTTACCCTGAAAAAGGCCTTTATCGCTGGCAAATGACTGGCACACTCAGCTCTGCGGTACTCATCTACCTCTTCTCCTATCTGAGAGATCACACACACAAACTGGTTCAGATGGATGAACTCTGAATGAATGTATTGCCGTAATCAGTAAACCACATGGAGGATGAACTAACCCATAGTATCATAACGACGTGGGATGGATTTTTGCCCACCCTGCACATCCCAAAAAGTGGCCGTCTGGGGTGAAGTTTAGTCATCAACTCTTCCAATCCACCGACTATAAATGACAAGGTTAATAACAAGCTCACAAACATAAAAATATTGTTCATCGTTTGGCTTTAGCGCAGTGTGTTTGTTGCCTCACCTCCAGAATCAGCCAGTTTTAGCCTGTTCATTATCCCATCGTATGCGAACAAAGCCCTGCAGGCAGAGGTGATTGAAAATGGAATCATAAACGTTACTGTTATTTCATTAGAACGAGTAGCTCACATTAACAACAAAAACAAATGTATCTTTAATACAATGAGATTTTTTTATCTGTGTGCTTAGTTAAAAGAAGACAACCCCAAATGTCTGTCTTATTCTGGTTTAATTATATGTAGGGTCAAGTTTTAGTGTAAATTCAGAATATTATTGACAGTTTTATTGTTTGCCAGACAAAAATAGTAGGTCTGTTTTTTTAAAGAGTAGTGTGTGTGTGTGCATGTGGTCCTGGTATTCACTATGTCAGATCAAATACCAGTAAATTTTGCCTTTGTGGGGACATTTTTAGTCCCTATGAGGAAACAAGCTTAGAAACCATCCAGAATGATCTATTTAATGAAAATTTTGATTATTAAATTTTGAAATAGCAGAAAGTTTTCTGTGAGGGTTAGGTTAAGTGTAGGGGAATAGAATATACAGCTTCTACAGTATAAAAAACATTACGTCTATGGAATGTCCCCATGAAAACCAACATGTGTGCGTGTGTGTATTTATGTTTAAAAAAATAGGCTGCATGGCCTTTCCTGGATCCCTAAGGTCTTCTGTAATCTGCTCACACCCAATAACAAAGGAGCTTTTCCCACATTCTGAAACCATGCGGACAATGTTTGTTTAGTAGCTAAACAATAAAGACTGTAGCATAGGCCTATACATGGTAATGTACACAACCGTGAGTTTAAATGAGTTCAATGAGTTGGGTTCTTTATTTGGAAACATTTCAGACACAATCTCCCAAATTAAATTAAATAAAGGAATAACATTATTTTTATTTTGTCTGAAAATCAGCAGAAAGGTGAAATATGCCATAGCCACATAATCACACAGACCATTCATTATTGCTATTTTCATCTGTTTTTTCATCCATTTTCTCATCGAATCAGCTTACGCAAACACAACACAATGCTTGACTATAATTAGATTCACACATACAAATGCATGTGCAGCATACGGAGGGAACAGTATAAGGAAGTAAAACAGGAAGGTCATGGAGATACAGACTTCCAGCTTTCATTTGAATGTTTAGACTAACTCTGTGGTAAACTGTCCAACTCTTTTCATCATTTTGAATATTCTAATAGCTTAAAGACATCATTAATATTACATTCAATATTTTATTTAGTCTCTGGGTAATAAATTGAAAAGGTTTTTGGTGGCAGGAACAAAGTGACCAAACGAATCAAATGGGCCACACACGTAATTAGAGGC
>JAZGTJ010020840.1:0-10192 GCA_036877575.1 Botia almorhae
GATGATGGGTGTGTGTTCTCTGCTCTGTCTCCTGAAGTTCACCACCAGCTCCTTGGTCTTGTCAATGTTGAGTGAGAGGTGGTTCTCCTGACACCATCTGGTCCTCCTCTCTGTAGGCCGTCCTTGGCTTACCTTTTGTTGGCTTACCTTTTGTTCACCAAATATTTTACCATCTTGACCAATATCACTAATAACTATAGAATACCCATAATATCATCTGTCGTTTGTGTTCTTTTAAATTTTACGTCCTTTGAATTCTTAACATCTGAACTTCTGTAACAACCAAGAGTAAAAGCTACAATTATACACGATTTATTGTTCCAAGGATTTCCAAAATGTTTAATAACATTAATAAATTTTAATAACATATAAACGATTTTTTTTAAAACAGGTTGACTGGAATATTTGGCGCTCTGAGCGTGAAATTTGTGTCACGTGACCATATATTTAGAAAGGGCGACGTGCAGGAGAAAACGGATGTGAGTATTTATGTTAAAAGCAAAATTGCTAATGTCTAAAACCATGAAGTAAATTATTATACCCAAATATTGTAGCGGCTTTAAAAGTCGTTCATTTATGTTAGTATTTTTTATTTTAAATGGATATATTTCACGTATTGCCGACTGATATAATTTAATTCATAACATATATATGTGGTTATAGACGCTTTCTACTAATTGTTGAATTAGTAGGTATTATTACATTACTCGATCATTTCTCTTTATTAATTTTAAGTAACACTTTGCTGTCCTGGTCCTGTCACGCGTTTGGGAATCGTTGTCGGAACTTTTGTTTTGAAATGTGTATAAACACGACCCGGAAGTACAAGTCAACCTCGCATAACGTTGTTTTACGTTTGGGTTGGATTGATAATGTTTAATAAAAAAACACGCAGAAATTTCAGGCAGAGAAAAAATGAATCCAGTGAAGAAGACGAGAATGAAAAGGTCGCCAGTAGTGAATATGGAAACAAAACGGAGAAAACGACCGAGTTTTCAAAAGTGGATTCACCGCGAAGAGGGATTTCAAAGGCACGTAATTCTGACTCGAGTGATGGGGACGAGCCGACTGACACTGTCACTGCACTTCAGTTTAAAGACATAAAACAGTCATCAAAGTGCAATACACTCAGTTTCCTTGATGCCAGAGACTGTAAGTATTGTATTATAACGTCTCGTATGCATTTACATGGTAAATAGATTCGTTTTAACGAAGGGACTTTATTAACTCCTGCAGCTACTGAAGCATGTGCTTTTAAAGTGAAACGATCAGTCAACAAAGAAGTTCTWTTYCAAGCACGTAAAAARGAGGATTCACCTATTGCACAGCCAAGCTCTCAAGGTGAGTCTTGGACTCAGTGTTTTACAAGCTCTCAAGGTGAGTCTTGATGTTGTTGTTTATCTGTCGCTGACTGTTATGGCCCCCAACACAACACTTTATTTGTTTTTAGTTAAGAAGAATGTGGATGTTGATGTGCAGTCTGACAGTGATGCTGATGGCTCTGCTGAAGATCTGCCCCCTGACAGTGATAATGAAAGCTCTACTTCCATGTCAAGTTCATCTGGTTCTTCAAAACCACAGACAGGTACTGAGTGGAACTCTAACGTTTATCTCTCTGTAGTGCTTACTTAATTGATTTGTGAAACAATAAACAAAAAACTTTAAAAGCATACAACATCTACAAAACGTACATCATGGCTGAACAACAGAACAGAGCCAAACGAAACTTAAGTTTGTTAGTGCAGCAGGGTTCAACAAGTGGTGTAAGCTTAGGTTGGTACAGTCTGTTTGTCCCGACTAACACTAAATGGAAGAGTTTTAAACTTGTTGAAATTTGTCTTTATTTTTGCATTTTTTTTCTGGTACCAATACTGGTGCAGAAATGACAAAATTCATCTTTAATAAACACAAACTTAAAATGACAGAGATAATATAGCCTCCTGATTGGTTGTTTTTAGCCAGTGATACATGCAATTAATTGGTGCATCTCAGTGTATTTATGAATGATAAAACTTTCTTTGTTGTATGCTGTAAGTCCCTTTAAGGAAGTTTCTGCGCCCACAGCTAATTTGGTCATACAAGACCAAGTCCTATCAACTTGAATAAGAAAAGACAGATATCCCTAAAATCACCGGCTGAGGTCACAATAACACAATATAATTCTGACCAGCTAATAAATCTGACATTAACTGTTCCATAAATTCTGTTTATTATTATCAAATTGCACTATAAAAGCAGTTTATCCAGGTCGTTTTAGCTGCTGTGTATGTGCTAAGTCTGTCAAGTACCAACACACCACTCTGCCGTTCATATTAATAAAACAGTCATCATAAAGACAATACACTCAGCGGCATCTTGTTAATTTTGTAATATTTGGCTGCAGTTACAATTCCAGATGCTAGAAAGATTCGTGCTGCCAAAGAGCAGAGAAGACAAGCCCGAGCCCAGCGAGATTACATCCCGCTAGATTCACCTGGTAGCACTCCTGGTAGTCTAAAGGAAGAAGATCGGAGTGATGCGGAGCAGAACAGCGATAATGAGCCAGATGATCATGAACGTAGAATCGAGTTTGCACCCAAACCCAAGACCCTGAGAGAGCGTATGGCCGAGAAGATGGGTGAGGAACATTTAATACATTTTACAGCATCCTTTAATAGTAGTACAGTAGTGCTTTAACTCTAGGTTCTGTTTTTGTAGGGAGTGGTAGTGAGGAGAGTTTCTCTGATAGTCAAGAGGAGGAGGACCAGCAGATCTGGGAAGAACAACAGATTGAAAAAGGAGTCAAACGAAACCAGGTGAGACCCTTTACTATTACATTAAAGCTTTGATCCAAAACTTGGGAAACTCACAATTACTCGATACTCATTTTAATGGGTTGGGTTCAATGTTAACAGCCTGCTAAGCTAATGACTCCAAGTGTAAAATTAGCCAACACACATAAAACTTTGTAAAATATCTATGTAAAAAAATCTGTTTAAAATTACTTTTAATTTTTTATACTTTTATGACTACTTCTGTTTTACAAAGATATTCAAATACCACAAATATCTAACGAGGCAGTAAAATTACATTGTACATTTTTGCTAACAGACAGTAGCATGCCTAAAAAATTGTCTCCTCCTTAGGCAGTCTACTAGGTTTTAGAGTGGAGCAAAAGTCTCAGTTGTTTCTTGAATTATTAAAAATAATATTATTACATTTTAACATTATTCATATTACTCAGCAGGGCCTTGCAGTTTATGCATATTATCTTTTCTTGTTTACACAGAAGCAATACCAGGCTCCCGTCAGACCGATCAGACAAAAGAAACTGGACATCCCTGAAACACTACCAGCGGTCAGCATTGATGTCATAAAAAAGAGAATCATTGGAAAGTAAGCTCTGAAAATGCCTCACCATACATTTCCACTGGAGAGTGGGTTTCTTCACTATGGTCTATAAACACGTTCTTTACACAGTAAATTAATGTGCACAATTATGATTTTAAAAACTCAAAATGAGTTGCCCAAAGTACATTGGTTGTAAATTGGTCAAGTAAATACACTTTTTGTTAATCAGAGACTGCCACCATGAAAGCATATCATCTGCATTTGTAATCTGAATTAAATATAGTAATGTGTAATATTTTAAGGTTAATAAAATAAATAAATAATATAATTCCTAAAAGCAAAGTTTGGCAAAATTAGCATGTAATTCTTCTAAAATCTCTGTAGATTAGATTCACTGAGGGAGGTGCACAGGGCACGGGAGGCGGAGCTAAGGAGGATGCAGCTGGACATGGAAATGGCCAAGAACTCCTTAGAGAACCTGGAAAATCACGCTGCAGATGAGCAGCTCCGGTTCTACCGCTCCATGAACGTCTTCTCACGGAACCTGCTAGAATGCCTGTCTGAGAAGGTGGGCAGTGGTTAGTCCTTCCCAGGTCATGGATGCACATTATTAAATATGATTATACACAGTGTAAATGATCTATTCAAAACAAGAGTATAAAGTACACCGCATGCATTATTTTTCAGATGGCTCTAATAAACTCAGTTGAGCTGGACATGCACATTCTCTACATTGACCAGGCGGAGGCGCTGTTCAGTCAGAGAAGAGAAGCAGTGCAAGAGGAGTCTTCACGAATTCAAAAGCTAACCTGTAAGACAAAAGCAAATACTGCCTCATGCTTTGAATGTTGTATAAGAGCATCACATCCTGTAGTGACAATTATAGTCAATAATATTTTAGACCAGAGTAAAAGAATATTTTCCAGTATGGTGGAATTTCCCAGAATTTCTTATTTTTTCTAATTTCTTATCCACTTTGTGCCATTGCAGCCTAAATTTTAATCCAAATTCTTGGATTATCTTAAATTCACACTTATAAAATGAAAGAGACCCAATTCCTAAATTCTGAATTTTACCCAACCCTGCCAGGCATTTTAACACCCTAGTAACTATTAATGGAATTAAACTTTATCCTGTGAGGGCTTTAATTTCTGTAGGCTGTTAACTGTGCTCTGTCTGCTCTTGTCCATATAATATTATGTATTATGGGTCTGTCATAGATAATATTGATTCACAAAGCAATGGTGGAGCAACTGGAGATTCCAGCCCAGCTCTGCAGGGGTGAGACACATTTTACAATTACTGAATGTTATTTCTGTGAGAACTGGATTCCCTAAGCCTAACATTATAGAAACTCTGTGGATTGCAGCCTTTGGAAGCTTTCTGACATGCTTATAATCCTTAATTACAGTTGTCATGGTTATTTATTGTAAGTTCTTCGAATCTTCATGTGTTTTCATGTCTTAGCTTGTTCGACTATTCTGAAGACGAGTGCTTGCCTTCTGATTGGATGCCAACAGCTGTGGAGGAGGCGGAGCTACAAAGTAAAAGAGGTGCTTTATGGAGATGCACATGAAATCATTTTGACATCAGATCCTGGAAATATAAATATTTTGCCAATAAGAACTGCATCCTATTGCTTCTGTTTGTATTATTTACATCATTGCATCTAAAACATTGAAACGTTAAATTAATTTTACAGCTGACCTGCTGAAAAGAGCCCAGGAAATATTTGCAGATGTTCAGACAGACTTTTGGGATGTGAAGAAAATCCTCTCCAGATTTAATGAGTGGCGAGTCTCGTTTCCAGAGTCGTACAATAATGCTTACATTGCACTGTGCCTTCCAAAACTTCTGGCACCACTGATCCGACACCAGCTTATTGGCTGGAATCCTCTTAAGGTGCTCTATTGCATATCATGACTACAGTTATAAATTGAATCACAGTTAAGTGCACTGCATTCTGTGAATTTAACTGTTATATCAACTGATTTAAGTTTCTCTAGAAAACATTTCAACATTATTTGCAGTCAACGATAACATTGTTTCCTTAAAGTAGCATTGTTTTCTGAGGTGACATTCTTGGTTAGAGATACTATGTGTCTTTTAGGCAGAGGGTGAGGACTTTGAGGCGTTACCGTGGTATTCTGCTGTTGAGAAGTTCTGTCATGGTCAGGGTTATGAAGAATCAGAGAACATGGATAAGAAGACACTGCCCACCATAATCGAGAAGACAATCCTAGCAAAAGTTCAAGGTGACTTGTTTGCAAATATTTAAACTGATAGGTCTATATTGCCCTGTAAATACCTGTATGATAATCTGAAGTTTGGAAACAGCACATTTTATGCCGTAAGTCCTGAATTAATTATCGTATTAAAATGTAGCTTGATGTTTCGGGCAGGTTTTGTGGAGCTGGTGTGGGACCCTCTTTCAACACAGCAGTCTAATGCCCTCGCTACACTGTGCCGGAGGATTCAGGAGGATTATTCTGTATTTTATGGTGAACAAAGCAAGCCTGTCAAGGTAGTGTTGTACTGCACAATATCCCAGTTTGAAAATGATGTTTACTGCATAGTAAATTGAAACAACCTCTGATTTTGTCCCTTAGGCCTTTGTAGAAGCTGTTATTCAGCGACTGAGGAGTGCAGTAGACAATGATGTCTTTGTCCCACTGTACCCCAAAAAGTACATTTTTCACTTTGGTTTGTTTAATTCAGAAAATCATGCTTTGGCAAACGTTTAAAGCCGTGCGTTTTGCACAATAACTCTCAATGCAGTCAGATGTTAGTGTGTAAAGTTTGTTGTGAAGCAAGCTGCCATGATGATTCAATCAGAAAACATTACATTTGTTGTGTTTATAAGGTTTTTAGATGACAGGAGGTCGCTTCAGTTTCTGTTCCAGAACAAACAGTTTTACTCTGCTGTAAAGGTACTATTTTTTAATTTCTGGTCATATCAGTTTGTAACGTAACCAATCACCTTTCAGTTTATTTAAACAGAAATACATTTTTTTAAATATTGCTTACCATATACCGGCTATTATGATTGTTTGTTTTCAGTTGTTTGGTAATATGGCCTTATGGGATGGTTTGATTCCTGAGCATGTTCTCAAAGAGCTGATGTTGGAGAAACTTCTGGGGCGTTATTTGATGATAACTGTTCTTAACGAATCCAGTCCAAAACACACGATTGAGAAGTGCAAAAAGGTGCATTTGTGGATTATTTCGATCTGATCTCAATCAATCAAAATGTGAATTACTAAAATAGATCATTGTCAAACTAACTATTACGTTGTGAAAGATTGCAGATTGTTTTCCAAACTCATGGTTTGTGGAAGTGAGCACTGGATCTTCACTACCTCAGCTACAGAACTTCAGCAAACATCTTCTACAGGTTGTTCATGTGATATGGAAAGACAGCGGTGACCCCACCAGCACCCGGTAATGAATAACATGGTTATTATCTACCTAATGTGTAATCATCACTTATTTAGTATGGCTGATATTTATTAAACCTTAATAAACAGTAAAACTGGACTAAGTTTAAAATACATGTTAAATTTTATGTCTCTAATACTGTTCTATTATTTGTTTTTAACTTGCAGGGCCCTTTTATCTGAAGTTTTGTGTATACTCCAGAACATTAAGGCACACGACAGCATTACAACTATAACAAACAAATATCATTGTGAGAATCTTTTAAAAGCTCAGTAGTGTCTTGTGTTGGAGCGTTTTTATTTTGTAAAGTCACTTTTATATGTAAATGTATAGTGAATAAAAGTTTTGTCCATATGGCTTTGATTTGCTTTTACTTTGGGTGGTTGGAATTATTGCTTCTTTCTATCCAAGACATACAATATATATATAATTTCCATGAAATTATACATGGTGCTCGATCTGCCTGTTCATGCATGCCACATAGATTAGTGTCTCATTTCTATAAGATTTACATCCCTGAAGGTCTGTTCTCTGGACCATGTAATGGATCGAGAGTTTGTGGCTTTACTCAAAATACCGTATAGCAACGACACCGTAGCATTGTTAGTGTATTTTTCTTTTCACATTCCCTTCAGAAAATGTAGAAGTCTAGTTGTTTTATGATTCTGTTTCTTTCTCTTTAGAAACTGAAGTTAAATAAATAGCCTTTTGTGGTGTGTTCCCCTGCTCATGGTTCCTGATTATGAGGATGACTAATGACATCATGGTCTAGAACAATCTGGTGTTTTATTGAATGGATCCTCTGAGACTACTTGCATATGTAGAATGCCTTTCTATTAGAATATTCCAGCTAGAAGATCACAACTAAATTGTGTGCATTTGTTATGTGGCAGTAGAGATATTGAGCCTCTACCATATAGCTTTCCTATAGCTCAGTGGTTAGAGCATGGCGTTAACAACGCCAAGGTCATGGGTTCGATCCCAGGGATTGCACATACTCAATATATAGTGATCAATGTGTAGTATAATGCAATGTAAGTCGCTTTGGATAGATGTAAATGTATAACTCATATAAAGTCTTACTGTGTAAGTTGCACTATAAGGTTAGGGTTGTCTAATACAAGACCAGTGAAGATTTTTACACAGTAGTACAGTCAAATGTTTTGCTGGTGAAGGTGGAAGATATCGCACCTCTTGACTAGTGTCAGTTCTGTGAGATTTATTTTACAGAAGAGATTTCACTTTTATTCTATTCTGGTAATTCCATGTAAACCAGTAACCTCTTGAGGGATTCTCACCGATTTGTTTTTCACTGTAGATGTGATGTTTTTAAACTATGGTGGAAAATGCTCCACTCCACGAATAACCTCTATTTACTTTTGTGTCCCTTGACCCCTGAAAACATTTAGAAACATTGTCTCTCTTTCCTACACACAAAAACTTCTGTTCATCCTTTCTCTAGTAACAGAATACAATATCCACTTGTAAATGTAGCTTGTAGACTCAGCTTGTTGGTTCCTAGGACAAAATGTTTAACGCTCTCGTTGCTTTGGATAAAAGTGTCTGCTAAATGAATAAATGTAAATATTAAAAAAATAAACAGGAACAAAACTATAACTGAGAAGATGGGTGACTGGCCTCTCTTGAATATGCTGACTGCTGTATTTTGATTTAATAACTAATAGCAGTTTATCTTATATCAAAACTAAACTGCTAAAACAACTTGTTTGATATTTCCTCTGTTGACATTACACAGATGATTGTATCGAGTAATGCACCTGTACTGTTTGATCTGTATGTGAACAGGATGCTACATTCTTTGTGGTTTAAGAATTGATTCAGAATCAGTCTCTGGCTTAAACAGATTTTGTATGAATTCCTTGTTGATAATTTCTCCCTATCATTTCAGATGGAGTAGCACTTACTTGTATATTACTAAAACATTAGTAACTTCACCATTATTAACTTAAATCTATATATAATCTATAATATATATAATAAAGAATATAAATAATAAAGTAATGAAAAATAGAATCACTATATTATATCATTTTTGACTGATAATCAGCTGTATAGTTAGAAATGAAGCTGTCAGTACAGATGTGTTTCATGTGATACTGTACAGCCAATCCCATATATAAACAGTCAAAATTTTCATTACTATAAACATGTCTATATATAAATGGAAAGTGTGAAAGACTAATTAGAGAACTAAGATTGAAGATTATTTTACAGTATTGTACGTGTACTAGAATAAATGAGAAGTATGTCTCAAAAGAAGCCTGGTGATTGGCTATTTTGTTCCCTTGATCCACAATAGCTTGAGCCATTTCCACTTATAATTTATTTTGTGTTTAACAGTATTAAATGAGGGGCTTTATTCAGTCTCTGGTAAAAGTGTTGTACCAGTCTTTACCTGTGTTTTCCAGATTTGATAGTCAGTTTTAGATAAACGGCCTCAGACATAACACGTGGGCAAAAAGCTTTGGAACTCTCACTATAATTTCAAGATGATTTCAAGATTTGCATTTGAACTTTCATTAATTCAATGTATATTGCTGATGTAGGGTAAACTTTTATGTTCAAAAGCAGGATTTGCAGTGCCGTGAATGTTATTTGAAAACTATAGATGGTAAATGTACACAATAAATGTCTTTATTGGATTAGCTGTTTATTTTAAAACCCAGGTACTTCTGCTAGATGTGGGACTCAGAAAGCTACAATATACTGTTTTTTTTTGTCCTAGTCCCAGGCAAAGGCATTTGATATTAACCTAGTTGTGCCTCACTTAATTCATATGTCTTCTTCGTTTGGTTACACAAAATACCTGCAGAGGTTTTCCCAAAGGTAGAATTTAATGGGGTTTTAAATTTTCCAGTGATGGTCAAGAGGGGGTGGTAATCCTTACTAATGACTTCAACAGACCCAGTGTTCAGCTTTTGTGAAAACAAAGGCTGAGCATTTTAATGCGAATAGTCTCTTTTGCTTTGCTGTAAGATTTCTCCATCTGAGTCACAGTCAAATTACAACATCAGCCCTATTTCTGATGCCTCTTACACAGTAAAATACTGTTTGTTTAAAGGTGACTCAGAAAGAATCAGACGAGTTTGTCATAGCAAACAGAACAACAGGACAAATCTGGTCTAAATGAATGCTAGATTAATGGAGTTCATGTTTTGAGGTGGCATCCACATAAGGATGCGATTAATTTGGTGACTCCTGGTAAAGCTGTTGAGCATGAGAGAGTTATGGGCACTGAGGGCTAATGCATTCTGACTGTACTGTCAGATCTACACTAACACACACTGTCTGGAGGCGAGCAGAGCAGCCCACCAAATGTCAAGCACTGTTAAAATAACTCCAGACATAATCGTGTCTACTGGACACGGTGCAGCCATGTTCTGAATGTTAATGTGTTTGTTCT
>JAZGTJ010020842.1:0-10191 GCA_036877575.1 Botia almorhae
TGGCAACTACCCACGACCCTTATTATTGTTTAAGTGTTATACAAGAAGGTACTACTCATATTTTCTTCAATACATTTAAAAATCTATGGCTTCTTATTGCCCTTTTGCTCTTTAAACGTTTGCTCTTTGGATTTATATATATATATCCGCAAATGTTCAAAAGATTTTTCAGCACCGAGTTCGAGCTTTCAGGGAATATCTGTCTGACTTTGTTTTCTATTGACTGTGTCTGTCTATAGACCATGAGAGGAACTTGAAGTAAACTTCTAAGTAATGAGTTATGGTAATTAAGCAGCCGAGGAGAAATTATGTTTTTGTTGTCTGAAAGTAATTAGTCACTTATGTCCCTTCTAGTTAGCAGCCAGTTTTCACAACAAGATCTGTACAGCAAGTGTGGGTGCTGCCTGCCTGTGTTCACATCTGCCAGGTCCGGTCATTTAGAAAATGAACTGCACACCTTATTCCAGTAACCTGCATGATTTGGTGTATTGGTCATCTTCATGGCACAGACAGCATGGGATGAGTATTGTGGCAAAGTTGAATACTTACGGCTGGAATCTGTACAACTCCCCAGCCACAAGCATGAGAAAGGTAAAACTGATGCTTGCTTTAGCCAACACGTCTAATAAGGGGTCATTGTAATAGAAACCGCAAAGAAGATTACAATTGCCCTCAATTCTTTTGTAGTATCAAATGTCTATACGGTGATTGATTCATAGAGAGTCGATGTTCCCTCATTTGTTTTAATGACATTTCCGGTACCTGACTCTGCTATATGTTTATGGATCATTAATTTGTGGAACTTGTTATCTCAGTCACATATGGCTGCAGCCAACTCGTGCTCAAACAAGCCCGTATGCACATATATTATGCAAAATAAAGGAAGTACAAAGTAAACAGACTCTATAGGTGACAGGACGGACTTCATTAGGGAGGGATTTCTGCTGAGCTGACAGAGACACTCTGACTTTCTCATTCTCGCTGTCTTAAAAACACACACACACATTTATGCTTCCCAGTCTTGTGAGGGAAACAGTGGAAAGAAAATGGGGGTGGACGAAGAGCGAGGCAGAACAAGGCCCGTCACTACACAACGGAGGCTTTTTGTCACTTTCAGAGCAGGTCTGTAAGCGAGCTAGTGGCACTCACAGCGGTTGTGGGAGGCGAGGTGAGGTAGAGTTCATCTGGAGGCGCTCGGCTCCAAATGCGGCTCCAGAGATACGGATTGTCTCCGGGCTTTTGGCACTACGACAAGCTGTTAGCGCGTAGCTCGCTAATACCACACAGTGCTTTTCATCGGCCCCAATCTGCACAACAACAACAGCTACGACAAAACTGCTCTAAAATGAGTCATGTTTATACATAGCTACAGCGGTTCTGTTTCTTTACTCCTATTACAGGGTGTTTCATTTCACGATTGCTTTATGATGGGCTAGCAGAAAACCTGTAGAGCTAAGCATTGTTTCACAGCCAATTAGAGCGCGGCACTTTCAGGTGTCGAAATAGTTGGCGGTCAGTCTGAGTTCATTGCAGCTAGCGAGAACTTGCTACTAGCTTTTGAAACACTGCGAGTCGGTCACCCACGGCTATGGTTCAGAATTTCAGAACTTTTTGCTAAACCTGTCAATGGTGGTTAATTTGAAAAAAGAAAAACTGGTAAAAATAATACTTACTGCATGAGCTCTTATTTTAAATATTTTTTTGTATATACACACACACACACACACACACATATATATATATACACACACAGCTAACAGGGAGTGTTATTAGAACGTCGTCTAACATTCATTGAAAAGTTCTCTCAAGTTCTCTCAAAAACATTTTTGCAGTAACATTAGTTTTTACTTTTATTGTGAATTATAGCATGTCTGAAATATGTCTTAAGATGGTAGTGGAACATTTTATCAATGTTTCAGAATTAAAAGTTTGTTTTACATTTTTATAACCAAGCAATAATGTTAATACAACATCTAAAAAATGAATGTTTTTTAAGGTTCAAAATAATATTTTAAATGTTTTTATTTTTACTTACTGTACTTGTTTTTGTTTAAAACATTAGGGAAACATTCTTTTTAACTTTAAATTGTTAGCTGGGTTTGTCCTATGATAACATAATTATTTACCTGTTTCTTGTATATTTGCAACAAGCCGTACGGGTTGTTGTGTGACTCGATGAACACGACTCCACTTGTCCCAGAAACGTGAAAACATCCTTATGTTACTCATCACAATTCATTTGGCTGGTTATATACGCCATATTTCACGTCATCACACTGAGTATTAGAGAAACAAACTTTTATTAGAACATTTTTAGACTGGGAGGGGGGTGGGGGGGTTTGGGTGGTGTTGTTTATTTGGTGCCAATGTGGGCCAATTAAGACCAATTAAATGTCTTAAATTTTCTGTAGTTTAATCAAATCTAAGAATTTCTTGTTTAAAAATAAACCAACATTTTTATTAAAATATTGAAACTAAATAAGACTGATTACATTTTATGTATTTGGCAGAAGCTTTTATCCAAAGCGATTTACAATGCATTCCCGTTATACATTTTATCGGTATTTGCATTGCCTGGGAATCGAACCTACAACCTTTGCGTTGTGCCCTATCAATTCATCCATGCATGTATTTTACCAGCCATTAGAATAGTACATCAGATTTCATATGTAGTCACCCTGACCATGCATGCTAACGTTGGCTAGTGTTATTTTGAACCGTGCAGCAAACACTGCAGAGAGCATCACGCTAACAGACTGAAACAGTCCCAGTGCTAGAAATGAAGTTCACACACTGCTTAGGGCAAGACGTCGACACGCCGGGAATTCTCTGAGGGACGGTCATTTAAAGTCCCACCTGAGAACGGTTTCACGCGACACAAAGTTCGCCATCATCCTTCATCAAAAACAAATTATTAACCTTTAGAAACTACCGCACTGGCAGACGTTCCCAAGTTCACTCCAGGCTGTAATATCTGCCAAAACTCGGCTGAAAATACACACAGGGACCATTTTCTTAACAGCTGGGAGTTCAATTAGCAGCTGATAAGCGAGCAGGGGTTGGACCCTCCAGTTTCCGATTCCTCATGAAAAGGGGAGCAGCGCGGACCGTCTCGGCACCGCGGGCCAGAATAGAAGACTAATGTTCCTCTGCGCACAGCTGCTAAATGACAACAAAGAGCTTGTCATCGTGATTAATGGCTAAGGAAGCCTATCTTTGTTACCAGGGCAGCACTGTACTATGTTATAGGCTATTAACGTTGGGAAAAGATGAGAAATATATAAAAAGGAGGGAGGGGAAATGTATGCCGTGTGGGGGTGAAATAGGGGCAACAGTGGCTGATCTGGAATAAGGGGGATTCCATGATGTCGTGGCTGAAATGAAAATAATAAAAGCCCAGGTATAATTCAACATTACGGGATGCATGACAAAGAGGGATTTGTTTGAAATCTCTTCATATTGGCAGCTGCGGTGATAAACGCTGGAGAATGCAGACCGCAGCACTGGATTAAGGAGTTGGTGGCATTCTTCTTTGATTCAGTTTCTCATCTTGCCAGCAGTAAATGAAAAGAACTATTTATAGAGGCCACAATATGATGCACTGTCAGGTACATACGCGTGAGAGGAGCAACTTTTCTCATTGATTTTCATGTCAGCTTAAAACAGAAAGGCACAGTGCCATGGCAACCAGAGGCAAAAAATATGTTTTCTACATCACCTTCATTGATTGAGTTCCATCTGACATGAAAGTTGGGAGGATCTTTCAGTCGCACCACACTGCAGAAAAAGATATATTTTGCTTAATCTTAAACTTTTTTTCATTTTAAAGATAAATCTAACAACATTAGCTGAGGTTTATGTTGATAACTAGAAAAGAAATCAAAAAGTTTGCCAAAGGAAAAGATAAACTTAATTTAAGATTCTCTCAAAAAAGTGTTATTACTTTACACAGTTTGCTTCCCAAGTAAATGTATGTTGTTTAAAGAATGTTTTGTAAAATACTCCCACATTCTGTCTTTATAGATGCAGTACTTATAGATGCAGTGCTTCAGTTGTATTGTATCTGTTCCAGTTTAAACCACAAACTACAAAGCAAGATCACTTTTATTGTATCTTAATGACATTAAATGACAATATATATATATATATATATATACACACACACACAAACACACACATTTACATTTATGCTTTTATCCAAAGCAACTTACAAAGGAAGACAGCATTACACATTTTTTCCTACAAACCAAGAACATACATATACTCAAATATGTATATGTGTATATATTTATATGTGTGGGTGTATGTATATATATATATATTTATTTATTTTTTTTTTGCTGACATCTTCATGCTCAAATATTAAAAAAGATCACGTGTCTCCTCTAGAGTTCCTGAAGACATCTCAACAATGTCAAGCTGCCAAGATGCTAAAGTCTGCAATCAAGCTCAATATAAACTCGCATAACTACTTCAAAGAGCAGATTATCTGAGCTATGCTATCCACACAAATCTAACGCTCTTTCCTAATAACGCATTTCCACAATTCTTGTTTCCCTTGTTTTGTGTTCCTTCTGATGTTTTAGGATAAACACATGAGACAGGATGATGATTAATAGAAACTTAAGTGAGAACACTTTCGTGTCTCACGATCAACCTTCTCAACGGGTCAAGAACTTCAGAAGCTCCACTTACTTTTACTTAAACTTCTGACACACTTCATGCCTTCTCTCTCGAGAGAGAGAGCTGCGCTGTTCAATCACGAAAACTTCACTTTCAGTCCCCTAACACAAATGACTTGAGTAATTTCTAGCTGTAAAGAAAATCTGTCGTTTTCAATCACTCATCATTGATTAAACTGTTGGTCAGATCAGGTGCCTCTTTCTTTTCTGACACATGGAATATCTTCATTGTGTATGCAGTCAGGCACATGTCTGGGTTGCCATTTCTGTATTGTTTTCTGGCAGCTGTGGTGTGGAGGATCAGCAGACAGCTTCACCCTGACCGGGCCCACCAGGGACATCACTGTTGCCGTGTTTTAAACGAAAGGGAAATGAGAACCTTAGACACTGTGTCAAACAGGCCATGAACTGTGGAATAGCCTCTGTACCGATAAGACAACCTTTTGACATGGGAATCTTTGAGAAGCCTTTCGTATGACAGGCCTGGTGGAACGCGGCGCAGAGGGGTCAAATGAAAGATTTCACGCGCCTTTATGTGGGCAGGTTGCAGGACCGGGCTAAAGGAAGTCTGAAAATAAATACAGGTTAAAGCTGCAATCCTTAACTTTCCGCTCTCTACTGCCACCTCTGTTTGAAACATAACACCGCAGGTTACTTTACATACTTTTCTTTACATTAGATTAGATTAGATTCAACTTTATTGTCATTACACCTGTACAAGTACAAGGCAACGAAATGCAGTTTAGGTCTAACCAGTAGTGCAATAAGCAGCAAGTGCAGGATATAGGTATAATTTATAAGATAAAGGAGATATGTACAGGGAGAAGCTATGGATAATATTTACAGATGAAGTACCGTGATCATAATTTACAGATGAAGACCATATGTTTACAGATGTTAAATGAAGCCAAACAGACAGCTGAAAATATAAATTATTATTTTAAACGTACTGTTGGGAATCGGGGTAAGGTAAGGTGATCTTGTTGAACATTTGTCACATACTTGCTCAGTAATCCAGAAAATGTACGAATTGCAGCTTTAACGTTAGCTGTGATGTTTCTGCTCCTGCATGAGACACGGTTGAAATCAAAGCATCTGACAACATAATGGATGTTTCAAGTTCAAACTTTGTGATGCACGCTGGTCCAAAACAATTTGTTTGTTCAGAGACATCGTTTCTGCATTGGCTGCTTCTCCTCAGTGGCACTTGGATATCAGACTGGAGCCGAGCTGTCAGGATTATTCAGAGAAACACGGCTTGCGTCAGCTGGCACAGCTGAGACAGATGTGCGACTCATCCGTGTGATATCCATCTTGAGAGCCCAAAGCGCCATCCTCCAAATCTCTCACAAAAGCCTTTGAAGCAGGTCTTTGATGTGCCATTATTCTCTAATTACTTGAATTGTCATGGTTATCATTCATTACATTTGGATGGGCTTGCTGAAATGTCGAGTCTTTAATGGCATCTTGCACCCAATGTGGCTTCGTGGTTAAAGAATGGGGCTGGATGAAGGTTCGAACCCCAGGAGGATCGTAGGCATAAGTCACTGGACATAAGAACTTTTGTATTATTTTTAATAACTCACACAGAAATGGACATTGTTTACTCATCCTCGTAGTTTCACTGTTATTGAAATCACTGTTACGAAAACATACAAATGAGATTGTATGAACTGACATGAACTAGCCATCAGCCATTGCTAAAACGTAAGTTACGAATTGCCGTGAGATTGTGTTGTATATAAATATGTATAATAATTAGTTTCAATAAGATCACCTGTAAAGATCAGAGGGGTATAACTGCTAAAAATCTTCAGTTGCTTCACTCGAATATTATAGTCAATGTGGTAGCTCACCAACATCTTCGCTAAACGAATTTTGGTGGGGAGGCAGCCACAGGACTGTTGATTTGAGACAAAGCCAAGTACACACAAATACCATTATGTAAATAAATAGAGGAAGACAGAATAAAGGCCAAGGTCTTGTGGGCAGGGAAGGCAGTAGCCAGCATCATTTGGCAGATGGGGCAAGGTGATCTCACCAGCTGTTGCTGGCCCGTACGTTGGTGTTGGAGATGAGCATTTGATTATGGTCTATTGGGGAGAATAAAGCTGAGACGCAGCATTTATGTTGAGTAATTGTGGAGTACCAGGTGTGAAAGTACGCGTCATCATCTCCGTGATTTCTACTGCAGTGTGCAATGATTATGCAGGTCGTATTAGCTGAAAGCCTACAATTGACCCTTTCACAAATGCAGAAAACGCAGATAATGCGGATAATGCATTAATGCACATGCTAGCAGATAGCGATAAGCTTTGCTTTGTGTATTTTTGAGTTAAAATTGCATTTTGCACTGCATTATGCGCGTGTGTATAATGAATTGGAATCACTCATGAATATGCCTCTCCCAAAGCGTTCTACAGGAGAACAATTAAACAGGAACAGTTGTTTGTTTGCAGAACGGTTTGCACCAAATTCTGAAAAGGCAAAGACCAAGGCCTGTTATGAATTCTCGACTGTGTCTCTGCCAAACGTACCGGCGTAATTAAAGCAGCCAAGTCGCAATTATTGGGACCTTTTCTCTGCTGTATCCCACGCTACAAAAACAAAGCGCTAGGAACAACCGCGGGCAGCTACCGTAAGAACTTTCCTTAAATGTTGAAATTGCGAGAGGGAAAAAGGGGCTCTGGTTGAGTGGCATTGGAGAAATTAAAGTTCTGCGAGGATGGGTGTTCCAAATCTTTCCCAACAACGAAAAGCTCTGATGATCTCTCTCCCCATTTTAGAGGAGCTTATCTGTGCTTCCAGCTCTTCAAAAGACAAGACTCTTAAGGAGCTTTGGCTACTGTAAGAGGAGGAACACAACACCTCAGAGACTGTACAAACAGGCCGTGCCTAGACTTAAAATCCGAATAAGTGGTGTGCTGGACGCAACAATATGTTATGTCAGAAACCCAGCCCCAGCTAACAGGTAACATTGTCAGAATATTGGCTAAAGTTCTTGAAAGGTTATCTCAAAGTAATCAAAAAAACATTATTGCAGTAACATTCGTAGAACTTTTTTAAACGTTATGTCATATACATGAAAACGTTATTCTTAAGTTGTAAGTGGAAAGTTTTAAAAACATTACGGAATAAAGTTAGAATAACGTTCTAACTAAGCAACATTGTGAACACAACGTCGATAAAACTATAAAAAGTCCTGAACATACCTAAACATACCTGAATATAAAATAACATTTTTAACGGTTAGGTTACTTAATGGAAACATTAGGGAAACGTTCTTACAACCTAACATTGTTAGCTGGGGCACTGTTAATCAAAACACCTTAACATGCAGAAGTCAAAATTTACACTGTTTACTTTCTTAAAACATGATTCTGGTGTTATTGTGTGTGATTCATTCATACGTGGTGTTCCAGCAAAAACCACACTGGTTTTAAATTCATAGTATAACTTTTGTCTAGTGTTTGGGGTTTGCAGTCTGTGTGACTGTGGTGCAAGCAGATCTCACTGATAGTATTGGTTTATATGCAAATGTGCCCCTATGTCGGATTCCTGACAAGACCCGACACACTGCAGATCTCCACAGCAGACAGCGATACCCCAATGCTGTGAGTGCCACGGGTCTTTATTCTGGACGGGGGTTCATGCGAGCGGTTAGGACTGTCAGAAGCACAGCACGACAATGACAGGACACTGCAATTCTCTGCGCCTGTATCGACTGTTCTCTGATGTGCGCAGAGAGAGAGGCTTTCAGTGATGGACGTGTGGTTTTGCTCTGTACGGAGAAAGATCTGACAAGGGATATTCATACTGTGAACTCCTGTGGGGTTTTGTTTGATGATTCCATAGGAGCTGAGATTGGAGACGGATCGCAGTAAATGCGCCCATGAGGTCACAGGAAGTTAAAACAAACACAACTTCATCATATTCATGCATGCAAACGCTCTTCACATGAATATAACTATTCATAGGAAACCCCGGGCCTTGCAGAAATATTAATTCAGCAGTATCATCAATATTTCTGTGTGTATGCCCGAAAACTCGCAGATTTCCTTTTGTTCATCTGTCTGTAACAGGAAACGGTATCACGTTTCCTGGTGTACGTGTGAATATGTGTGTGTGTGTAAGTTGAATTCAAATTCAAATAAAGTTTCATAAGACGATTAGTGTTCATTGTTCATTTGTGTGAAGACATTATTTATTCATGTAGCAATGCGCTTCAGAAACTGCGAAGTATGTTTTCCAGAAGACAAAAGAAAAACTGTTTTTTGTAATTATTTTGCAGATTCTGCAAGGCGCGTATATATATAAACGTATGATCTCATCGGTATATTTAATCAACGAATAAATAAATAAATAAAAATAATCACCCTTTGTCTTCTCAGATGTGTGTTTTCCATGTCGATGAAGTTCAAAGTGGCCATGTTCAGGCTGTAAAAAGGCAAAAGAAAAACAACGTATTAATAGTCAATACACCCCGTAAGCTATATGTAAATCTTCTGAAGTGTGTGTGTGTGTGTGTGTGTGTGAAAAACAGACTAATATTTAAACCATTAATCACAGCTGATATGTTTGTTCCTTTAGGTACTCGACATATGAACCGCTTTTAAGTCGAAGGTGTAAATAACGACAGATGTTTTTATATTTGTGCGTAAACTTTCCCTTTAAAGGTGAGGAGAACGGGCTAATGACTCTGCAGTCTTATTCTGCACCAGTACGTGACGTTCTGTGATGTCTTACGAAGCTGGAGGCATGTGACGCTCCGCAAGATTATCTGAAGTGCGACGCTCTCGGTTTCAACGCGATTCTGAACAGTTCATTAGTTCAAATTGCATAACTATGCTAATGAGTCAATGGTTTTACCGCTGTAATTACACTATGGGGATTTGTGAGATAAAAAAGAATTATGTAAAACCCAGAGCAGGAAAGTTTAACATCTGCTGGATATAATAATTAACCCACAGCTCTGTTTCCCTGTCGAAGTGTCGCTTGAATCTTAAGGCAAGCGGAGAAAGGGTCCGTGTCAAGCTCGTATGGTTCAAACTGAGGCTTTAAATGCTGCAATCTCTTTATAATCTTGTTTGTATTGTCTTTTCGCAGCCAGGAGCCAAAAGTTTGTGATGTAGTCGAAAGGGACGATGTTTTAAAGCTGATGACATTCAATTTGCAGGGAAACTGTGTTTCCGGTTATCTCCAGGGCAATGCTTTTTCCACTTCATGAATTAAAAGGCAAGTCTTTAAATGAAATCTTCTCTTCCACGGCGTATTGAGAATCTGAGGAACTGACCCTCGGGTGGAGAAATAGGTTTAAGGACAGCATGTCTGCTAACATATGCTGGGTTGCGCTAAGACACAACTCGGACTCAGTGCTAACACTGAACACCCCAATAATGCATTAGTAACCATTGAACAGCCCAATAAAGACTGGTGACCTCGGGTTCAGTTTGGACTGAGGCAGTCCACTTGTTATGCTAATGATGTGGTTCGCATCTGGCCAGTGGCA
>JAZGTJ010020843.1:0-10191 GCA_036877575.1 Botia almorhae
TTAATATATGTCTGAATAATAAGATGTATAAATGTGCATTTAAATGGTTTAGGAATCATTTACTAACACGTTCTAAATGATCTCATGAACCACTTACAATTACGAACTAACCGGTTCGTAAATAAATGCTTAATTTAGAAATTATTAACTGATCCTTAATAAAGCATGAAAATACAATTATTAAGCATATTATATGGACGCTTATAAAGCAAGAATAAAGCATTTATAGCTGTATTTATAAACTGCTTACAAATGTCTATTAATGTAGGAACAATGTTTTATAAATGATTAATTAACTATTTACCAATGCTTAACTAATGATTCATAGGGTGTAGTTATTATAAAGTGTTACCAAATAAACAAAACTCTGAGCTCCCGCAAGGGGGCGAAAACGAGGACCAAAACAAAGGCAGAATGTAAATACAAAAATACAAATAAATGAATAGAACCATAGGCCAATTTCTGCAAAGAAATCACAACCAAAGTAATCAAAATAAAAAAAGGCTTTAACAAAACAATGAACAGGAAACACGGACGAGAACAACCCCACGAGGGACATGGAACAACCAATAAATAAACCTATGGTCAAGAGGCAAACTGACAGGACTCGGGAATGGACTACGACGGTTTAAACGCAGAGAGAGGACGAGAGAGAGAAACAACAAACCAGCACAGGACAGCAGACACGAGGGCATTAAATACAACGGAGAACAATTACAAACAGGTGAGCGACATCACACAAATGAGGGAACAAGGGGGTGGGGTGATTACGTGGGACCGGAGAGGTTTTGATTCCTAAACTCACGCTCTTGGTGTGCGTTCTATGTGGGAACATAGAACACACACCCAGAGCTTGAGTTTAGGAATCGAAACCTCACGCTCTGACATATAACACTGACTGTGTCAGGATCCGGGCAAAACGCGATCTCCAGACTTGACAGGAAGCCAGGACCCTGACAGATAACATCTTATGGGACAGGGGTATAAGGGATTTGCAATAGAACCATGAACTACACACAACATGCAAAGTAGAATACATACATACATAAAATATATACAATAAAAATATTAGAAGTTTACAATTTACAAAACCCTAAATTAAGTTAAACGTCAGCAGTCTCCCAGCAAGCAAGCCAACAGGGCGACAGTTGCAAGAAGCAAATCCAATGATGTATAGATAGAGAAAAAAACCTTGGGAGAAGCCAGGCTCGACTGGGAGGGACAGTTCTTCTCTGGCACATTAAAGCTGCAATTTGTAACTGTCTTGAATACGAACAGAGTTGATTTTAATGATTTATAGTTAATTATTGATAAAAAACTGATGGTTCCGATTATTTTTTATATGTCGGGCACTGAGAAATTCTGTCAACAGAAACGGTAAGGCATAATGTTACTAATTGCAGTCATAACATCATTTGTATTAGCAATTTATGACATGGTCAGAACAAGTCAAAATTAACAATTTTGTTTTCCCAGGTAGATTACATCTAAATAAATCAATTAAAACAATTGCATAACAGTTTAAACCAAATTATAATGATTAGCATATAAG
Source organism: Botia almorhae (assembly GCA_036877575.1). NCBI lineage: Eukaryota > Metazoa > Chordata > Actinopteri > Cypriniformes > Botiidae > Botia > Botia almorhae. The sequence continues at coordinate 1,553 of JAZGTJ010020843.1, forward strand.
ATGTTAAGTTACAGAGTTAAAGATCATACCTGCCAATGGATACACACACAGTAATTGTGTGGAAAGTTTTGGTTACTGTAACGGTAAGTCAGACTTGAGACATGGATGTTAATATAATCAAACAGGTGGGTTTATTGAACAATATGAAGACAGAAACTATTGGCAGGTGAGTATAGATTATAGTCCTTTAGAAAACAGATGATGATATGGATTGATGTTGTCTCTTTTACCAGGTTTGGGAGGCTGAGGAATGACTGTGGGATATCCAGGAGCTGGTTTCGAGACGAAGATAGATAAGTAGACAAAACAATGCCGCTGGAACCCACAGGGAAAAAGTGAAATTCGGGGTATCAGTGCCACATGGAGGAGGCAAGGAACTATATCCTATAAACAAAGATCAAATGGTGTTTTGTTGTTTTATGATGTGTTTCCTCAAATAAACCCAGCACTGATCACTAGACCAGCTGCCTTACACTTTTTGTTTACTGAAAGACTGTTTTTTTGTTTAAACAAATCTTTGTTTAATTTTCTGTGTTGGACTAAAATTGTTTAATAATTATTTTTAAGAGTAGATTTCTGTTTGTGGCCCAATGCAGGGTCACAGTTAAGATCCATGTGTGGTCCTTGTGATCTGGGCCCCTTACTGTCATTCTTTGTATGTATGTGGGTGAAGGAAAAAATGGTCTGGAGATTGGGCTGGCCATGACAGGGTCTTGATCTGGCGATCCTCGATCCTAAGCAGCATGGAACATTGTACTGCTGGACAAACCAATTATCAGTGTTGGGGAACATTGTCAGAGCAAAAGGAAGCAAGTTTTCTTCCAGGAAAACCTTGTATGTGTCTTGATTCATACGCCCTTTACAAAGACGAATTTGCCAAATTCCAGCCTTGCAGAAACACCCCTAGATCATCACAGATCCTCCACTAGATTTCACCGTTGATGCGAGACACTATGGCTTGTAGGGCTCTACAGTTCTCTGTCTAGCCATTAGATGACCAGGTGTTGGGCAAAGCTGAAAATTGGACTTATCAAAGAAGACCTTACTTCAGTCCTGAACGGTATCACCAAACAGCCCTGCTTAGGAGAGATGGGCACGTCGAGAAATCAAATTCTGTCTGAATCATGCATATCCGCCAGATTCAGCCGCGTTGTGACCTTAGTTGCCCGTAAAGCGAGATTGGTGGCCACGCGCAGCTCCTGCATTATAGCCGGGTCAGAGCTAACCTCGTGCAGATTCTGGCATAGAGGGGCCACCACTGTATAAGTCCTCACCACCAGGGACGAGGAGAACTTGCAGCCGCAGGAAGGGAGCCTAGGTCAGTTCCTCCAGGTTGCAGTGTTCTGCGGGCATAGATGCACTACAACTGCATGTTCCACCTGAGGAATCTCGACAAAAACCTTGGCCGCTCCACTATCGAGGGTAGTGAGGGCAGACGAGCCCGCAAAGCATATGCACGCTATGAATGGTGTGCTCTGCGACTTTGTGAGCTCATTGTGTACTACTGGAATAAATGGCACTGGGGAGGGGTGCGTCCCGAACCCAGATACCAATCATCAAGCTGTAAGCACTCAGGAGAGGTTGGAGGCTTCCACTCCAACCTGATGTGTGCTGCTGCCTAAGATAGCACCACAGCTAAATCCGCGTCCGCCTCTTCGCACCTTCTGATTACGTGACCGACAATGCATCACGATTTGACTGAGGACAGGACGAGGCAAACCACCGCTGATCACACTGTAACACACAGCAGAAACGAGAAACAAAAAAACTATTTTTTCTGGTTATATAAAGAGACGTTGGGACTGCACATTCGTGACTACGAAAAACAAAATCTGAGTGTTGCATGCCACCCCGCTTATATACCCGGATGTCCAGGGCGGCGACTGTTATGTGAATTCCACTCTGCAATCTTTATTGGCTTTTTATATAAAAGATCGTAGGCGATTGGGCCCCCAAAAACAAACCCTAGCGTCTTCACGGGCACAATGTAGAGTAACTGACAGAAGGGGAATTATGGTTTTTCTATGCAAACATGCGCTATATGGCTATATCTTTTCACTCCCACTGTTATTTTATTTTATAAAAACAACTCAGTAACATGGCACAGTGACTCACAGCAAGAAGGTTTTCTGATTCGAGCCCAGGCTGAGCAAGAAGGCCTTTCTGTATGAAATTTGCATGTCCTACCTGTGTCAGTGTGGGTTTTTTCCAGGAAATCTATTTTCCCCCACAGTCCAAAGACATGCAGGTTAGGTAAACTGGATGTAGTAAAATTGCCCTTAGCTGTGTGAATATGTGTGTCTCTCTGAGTGTTTGCCCTGCAATAGACTGGCCATTTATTCAGGGTGTAGCCCGAGATGCTGGAATAGGCTCCAGCCCCCTGTGACCCTGAAGAGAACAAATGGGTTTAGAGAATGGATAGATGGACAAACTTAGGTCTAGACCCGTTAGCATAATAGTCTGGCACAAATATGTGTGTACAATTGTAGTTGCAGATCGATTGCCGTTGCAGAACCTTCACTTACAAATCCAAGCTGTGGGCTGTGGCAGGGCTGTTCCCTCTATAAGGAAACAAGGGTTACATACGTAACCGTGATGTTTCCTTTCTGTCTGTCGCTCAACCAGGTCCATACAGAGGTTGTAAAACCTTGCAAAGGTGTTGAGTGTAGTCCAGACCACAGCTCCACATATATCTGCTAGTGAGGCACCCCTCGTGCCTCTCATGTGTGCTCCCTGATTTCCAGAGAACTCCGCAGTCCCTATGACTGGTAAGCCATAGAGGTATGGGTATGGCCCATAAGGCATGGCCTAGGGGAATTCAACTTCCTGGCGCCTCTGCGGTACTTTATGACCATCTCCACAAGATTCAGTCACAGATACCTTTCCTGGACCACTAATGTGGACATCGTTTGACCCAGGGCACATGCCATGAAGAACAAGATCATTCACAGTGCATATCTCTTGCATTAGCCCCAGGCCAGATCTACCCTTGTGCAGGTCCTTCAAAGCCTTGGAGCCTAATGTACCTGCAGAATCGCCATAGCATGGAGAGCAGAGGCAGCCTGTCCCACAGCCGTGTAAGCTCTGACCACCAAGGGCGAGGAAAACTTACAGGCACAGGAAGGGAGTCTCGGTCTGTTCCTCCACAATTGTGCACAAATGTGCACCACAATTGCACATGTAACCTGGGGAATTTCAATGTATTCTTGACCGCCTGCCATCGAGAGAAGTGAGAGCAGACGAGGCCACAAAGCATGTGCTCCATGACTTAGTGAGTTCAAAGGTTTCCGTGCACATCAACACCTCTGAGTGGGCGTTTCTGCTTTCCCTGTCACCCCAGGTGGTTCAAGGGGACAAGCATCCAGCGGTTCATTCATCCCATCTTTACCTCTTCTTGTCCAACCTGCCAGTTCTCTGATTCAGGACACTGGGCAGATAAATAGGATGATACCTCTGTCAGATTTTCTGGTAGCATGGAAACTTCTGCCCAGTTTATCCCAATGGCTGTTAAATACAGTTGAGAGAAGGTATAGGAATTGGTTTGCTTCTCGTCCTCCTCGCTTCAACAGCATTTTGCATTTGTGGTACAAGGAGAGCAGCACGTAGTGTTGGCCAAAGAGCTAGAGACTTTCTTGGCAAAGGGGGCTATAGAAAGTGTTCGCCTTCACAAGAAAGATGCATGACTGTGTCTGATGTTAGAGCTGTGTCAGTTGAATCCATCTCTGAGGAAATACAGATTCAAGATGTTAACATTCAGACAGATTGTGTGTCAGATTTAGCTGGTTAAAGACTGGTTTGTCATCATAGATCTGAAGGACATCAAGATATTGCAAGAACACAGGAAGTTTCTTAGGTTCGCTTACTGGGGTGAAGTTTACCAATATTGTGTGCTTCCAATATCGCAACTGGCTAGTCATGGCCAGCTCTCAAGAACTAGCTGCACGGCATCAAGATGTCATGTTAGCTCGTGAGGTGCTTAGAGCTGAGACTCAACCCCAAGAGGAGCATGCTTTCTCCAAGTCAGAGAACTACTTTTCTAGGGGTAATTTAAGTCTCCACTAGGATTAAGGCACAATTGTCTCGTGTATGTGTAAAGTCAATCCTTGCCACTGTGAGTAGCATTTGACCAGGCCAGCATCTAACAATCCTCCAGATTCACAGACCATTAGGCCTCATGGCAGCAGCAGCCAACATAATTCCATTGTGCCTGTTGCATATGAGACGGTTTCAGTTCTGGCTAAAGAAAAACAGGTTTCATCCCAAAAACCATGGTGGAAAGGGTTATTTGCCAAGTGCTTCGTACCTTAATACGTGCATCAGACCCTGGTTTCTCACCTTGGGTCCCACTCAAGAATGGTCACAGGATTCTCTTGACGGATGCCTCTCTTACGGCTTGTAAAATAGGCCTCGTATGAAGTTGAAAGTAAACAAAAGGCAACACTAATAAAACATAGTTCCCCTTGTGTTTTGTGTCAGAGCATGATGTTTGGATCCTGACTCTATTCTAGTCTTGGTTCTTGAATCTTAGAGTTAGGGTCTAAACTCATGTTCTGTGTCTTGTGATCTGTGGAAGCACATGGCCAGTCTTATCCCTGCCCTCGTTTCCTCATTAATTACCCAATCATTAGTTCATGCACCTCACCTGCCTGCCCTCGTTACCTGTCTTGTTTGCTTCCTTATTTAATGCCCTTGTGTCTGCTGTCTTGTGCTGTTATATTGTGTGTTTGTTACAGTTTGATGTTACTAATTTCTTAATATAATAATACTACTTAATATATAATCTAGTCTTGTTTTGTTCAAGTATTTAAGTCTTGTTTTGCCCCCTTGTGCGTGTTTTTTTGTTAATAAAATGGAAAGCTAATCTGCAGCTGGGTTCTTACCTCACGGTCCATGACAGTCTGTGTTTTTTTTAAAAGCTGACCACTGTTAATGCTGTCAATTTTATATTAGATAATAGTTAATCTAACCTATCTAATGGTTATCTCATATCACAGAACAGCTGTATTTGTACTGAGACTAAATTACACACAGGTGGACTCCATTAGCTAATTAGGTGACTAATCAGTTTTTATTTAGGGGTATCAGTGTACAGGGGGCTGAATACAAATACACACCACCGTTCATAACAACAAGGTCAAGCTGCAGACATTGGGGACAACAAAATTACAAAGGGCGAAAATGACTTTCCACTGAACGAGATGACTTTTACCTAATTTGAATGTCAGTGAAAAACTGTAGGATGACATCAATGACAGAAAAAAGAATGGCAAATGGCAGCTGGGGAGAAGTACAGCCTTTTTTCTTTTTTTTTCTTTTTTTTTCTTTTGATCATTGAGAAGCAAAGAAGAGTCAGACTGAGGTTTGAAAAAGACCATAAGAATTGGACCGTAGAGGACTGGAGTAAGGATCATTGTCTCTGATGAGTCCAATTTATAGCTTTTCCAAACATCTAATGGTTAGACAGAAATCTGGAGAGGCCTACAAGCCACAGTGTCTCGCACACTCTGTGAAATTTGGTGGACGATCTGTGATGATCTGGGGGTGCTTCAGCAAGGCTGGAATTGGGCAAATTCGTCTTTGGGAAGGGCACATTAATCAAGCCACATACAAGGTTGTCTTGGAAGAAGGATCGTTTTGTCCAGCAGGACAATGCTCCATGCCACACAGTCAGGTCATTCAAGGTTTGGATGGAGGATCATCAGATCAAGACCATGTCATGGCCAGCCCAATCTCCAAACCTGAACCCCATTGAAAACCTCTGAAAAATGTGATCAAGTGGAAGATGGATGGTCACAAGCCATCAAACAAAGCTGCACTGTTTAAATTTTTGTGCCAGGAATGGTATAAAGTGACCAAACAGCAATGTGAAAGACTGATCGAGAGCATACATGCAGAAAGATGTTTGAAAACCTCAGGTTACTGGTAAACCGAACCAGAGCAGCACGATGGAAGCTGACGCTATTCCAAACAACAACCTCGTGAGGCTGCTCTGACTGTACTGGTTCCCTGTAGTCCATCTGAAACATATGCTCTCTTAAACCATCAAGGAAAGTAAGGAGGAGCATAGTGTTATAGGGTCCTAGAATGGCATGGCGGTGGGGTATCCCTCGTTGGCTGATGGCTGCGCACATAGTGACATTCCCTCTGCGCTGACCAGGGACATTCAGGACATCCAGAATCGGTGCTTTCAGAGGATGCGATCAATTGTGGAGAGGCTAATGGCATTTTAGCCCTCGAAAATGATTATGATTATCCTTAATCACTCTCCTTTGAATCTCTCACAGGCAGATTACATTATTGGCAATGACCATGTTTACAAGCTCCCTCTCTTGCACCTCCGACAAAAGCCTTAGCCTGCCTCCACCAGGTGGTCGTCTCTGTGTCCTACAAAAATAGAAGCGCTCATTACTATAACTGTCTGTCACACACCCTTTTTACAGGAAAAATGGCTAATTTATAGAGGCTAAGGTTAACTCAGATTTTTATGTATTTGAACATATTGCTTCGGCTTTGAATTGGTCTAGCAATGTGTGGCCCATGTTGGAACAACACATGTTAACAGGAAAAGAGCTATGCCTTACCACTGAAACATACCCTAAATTATGACATTAAGAAAGCAATTTTGACAGTTTAAGAAGTCATACCAGAGGCATATAGGCACAGATTCAGGAATCATAAAAAAACAGATTTTTGTGGAATTTGCTAGAGAAAGTGGTTTAAATCAGTAAAGTGTCAGATTTTCAGGCAAATTAATTAATCCTGTTTTGAATTTTGAAGTTGTATTCCTGATCAAATTGTTATTTATCAAATGAACATTAGGTGGTATCATTTTCTCAGACTTCCATTGGTGCTGCCTACTAAAAGTTTGTTTACTTTTGCCTACTGGGGTTTTGTCTGTTTCTTCCCCTTTGAGGATCGGTGACATCTGAAACCTAATGTTATAAAAACTAGGGGAGAAAGGGAATGTTTTTATTGTAACAAGGTGGGACACATAACAGCTGACTGTCTTGTTTTAAGGAAGCAGAACAAGTATTAGTTCTATTGCCAGCTGTTGGTTCTGTATGAGGTAATGAAAAAGTTGAGTGATACAGATAATGTAATTCATACTTCAGATCACAAAATTCTGCATATATCATGTAAATATGTTGGAGGCATATCACTAGAGAGTCATCACAAAGTGATGCTTTGACTGTAAAAGACATTGAAGGTGCCAAGTCGTCTACTGCTGTACCCACTTGGGATGATGTCAATGTTTCTGTTAACCCGAATGAAAAAATTAAGTGATAATGACATGCATTAACAATATGTTAAGCTTAAGAACTGAAATACTAGCTGATCTAAATTCATATTTGCCTGGTTCTTAGAGATGTGATGTTAAAGAATTAATTAGCTAGTCATACTGTACAAAAGCATCAACAATAAAAAAAGTATACAATATTATGAAGGGCAGCCAATTGTTTAATCCTTTATGCATTTAAAAAAACCCATAGGTTTTGATTTCACAGCTAAAAGCAGTGAGTGTTCCGAACAAGAATTCATTGAAATGATTTAAATAATTTATGACAAAGGCCTGAAACAATGTCTATTTATATTATTTAAAAAAGCAAACAAACAAAAATGAGGATGAAAACAACCTTGTTCAGGTGGACAACAGAAGGGAGACTTGCTAAGAGATCCACAGACCTGAGTGAGAAGGCAATGATGAACAGAGTCATTGCTTAATCAACAAAGCAAAAGAGAATCACTGTATCGCAAATAAACATTTTGTCGATTTCTGTAATGTATAGATAATGTGTAAATCGTATAATTCATTTACATTTATTCATTTAGCAGATGCTTTTATCTAAAGCGACTTACAAGTGACAAGAGCATTAAACATTTTATCCTAAGAACCAACAAGTCAGATTTACAAGCTACATTTACAAATGGATATTGTATTTTGTTACTAGAGAAAGGATGAACAGAAGTTTTTTTTTGTAGGAAACAGAGTTAGAGCATTAGGGATTGGTCAGGTGTCTGCGAAACAGGTGTGTTTGATTTGTTTTTTTAAGGTGGTTATGGTTTCAGCAGCTCGGGTGGAGGCTGGGATTTCATTCGACCACAAGAGAACAGAGTAGGTGAAACTTTTAGAGCGTGATCTCATATCTTGTTGTGGGCGAACGATTAGACATCGCTCATTAACTGACCGTAGATGACAGGAGGGGACATATGTCTGGAGGAGTGACTTGAGGTAGAGGGGAGAGGTTCCGGTGACTGTCCTAAAGGCAAGTTCAATTCAATTCAATTCAACTTTATTTGTATAGCGCTTTTCACAAAAGGACATTGTTACAAAGCAGCTTTGCATGTATTATAAATGTACACAGAACACAAAGACAGACATACATACAGACAAACACACAGACAGACAGACACACAGACAAAGAGAAACAGGTAGGAGAAACAAGTGCATGTTATATAATCAATTAAGGGTTATGAATAGATAATTTGAGTAGAATTTAAAAATGTGCAGAATTAACTGGGTTAATTAAACTGATTTCAGCAGCCTCCTGACGGGCAGTACAAGGGCAGATGAGCTGCAGCCAACGGTGGCAAGGAAAAAAAACTCCAAAAGGAGACAAAACCTCGGGAGAGACCAGGCC
>JAZGTJ010020844.1:0-10191 GCA_036877575.1 Botia almorhae
GGTATTGTTGACGGTCCCTAATAAGGTTAATGGTCATCTGGCAAATAACATGGCCAGCTGGTAAGTTTAATTCACTTGCCAAAACCAGTTTTGACTCAAATTTAGCGCCTGCCGTGATCTGTGTGATGAATTTTCAAACAACAAAAACCTTTACAGTTGTAAAGGTTTAGATCTTCCATTTTGAAATCTTCACTGAAGATCTTTTTTTGTTTTTTTTAAATATTTGTATTTGGTCAAGGATATTAAAGGAGACACATGCAGATCTGGAGTAATCTTTAGTGAGAGAGAGAAAGAGAGAAAGAAAGAGAGAGAAAAAGAGAAAAGAAAGAGAGAGAAAGAAAGATAGAAAGAAAGGGAGCGAGCGTGCGAGTGAGAGAGAGGAAATGTGGAGAAAGCCAACAGGAACTTACTTCTGAAACTTCTCTGGTTTCTTCTCAGGCTTTTCTTGGTAGGGGATGATGAGGTCGATGGAATTCTCTGGCTTCTGAAGCAAAGATCCCAATTTAGTCTTGATCTCTTTAGCCCTGAAGATGACACGAGCACAAAACGACCCAGATGTCCATGAATGTTTTCAATGCACATTAATAATCACCATACATGAACAATTAGGATGCAATTTCAGCTTCGCAACATCTATAACTTCCTCTCAGAAGACACACATTGAATGACCATTTGGTCTATTTATTCTTTATGAGCATTTGGATTCTATTAGCAGCTCTGGAAGCATTTATTTTCACTGACCCCTCCTGCTGTCATTTGTCCCATAAGTGCTACAGTTGGGCAGATGAGAGGCTAACATTTTTATTTTAAACGATTTTCTCCCCTCTTCGGTAAAACTACTGAAAGTACAGGTGCTCTGATGACCTTCTATGTGCAAAACAGCCCCATCTAAGACCACATCCAAAAATCTATTGTTGGGTTTTGAGACACAACACAAATCCCCAGCAGATGACTGCGGATACGTGACCTTAAAGAGACTTGGTGGGGTTTGTTGATCTGCTGGGGTTTGGTGAATGGCCCATCCTGCTGTGACACATAACAGATCATTGCTCAAAATCTGCTTAAAAACAACTGACCTCAATTCACATACTGACCAAGTCTTAAAACGCACATTTTAGGGAATTTGTATCTAATGCAACATTACAAATCAAATTACAATATTGTCCCAGATGTGATGGTCAAAACTTCTCAGGAGTACTGCAGGCCCTAGGCATAAGAATCTACATCCAAAACCTAAATAGGGCCAAAAACAATGATGACACATGTTTGCACAGTGAAGCAGCCAGCAGCTCCAAACCTTTGATCACTATATAAGCAATGTCCTCATTGCTTAAAATATGTTTACAGAAATCTTGCTTTAAATCTCATGAACAGTGATGTAAACAAAGCCGTAAGTGATTCGTCTGTTGATACACTTTATGTGCCTGTTATTTGATTAATGTTTTCAGAGACAAGACTAGGGAAAACTTGGGAAAAAGTAGGAAATTATAAACAACTGCTGTTCAGCCTACTGGGAAAACAAATGTTGTCTAATTGCAGTTGCTGTATGAAATAACAGCAAAATTAGCAAATTATTATAATAGTGATATAATCATACCTAAAACAAAATCATACATTTTCTGGTTTTAATGAAAATTTTCTTTGGGGTGGGAAAGACACCCATTTGTGACCAGAAGACAACGGAGCTGTCTTAAAAAACCCTCAAAAATGAGTCAAGTTCCTGTTCACCACATGATCAATGTCTGTTAAAATAAATGCTAAATCTCATGTAAACACAAGAGAAAAGCCACAGCGTCTTTCACAAATATCCTCAGTTACGTACTCAACTATATAGTATTCTGTACGTTTGCATTTTAGCAAGTATTACATCACATTTTGCAAGTATTAAATCATAAAAAAATAACAATAAATGTTTCAAATAACTGGCAAGCAAAAAGGATTATTCGTGATGGTACTGTTCCCAGTGCTTACCTTTCCAGACATGTCTGGGGCAGGGCAGCTAAACCCTTACACATGTTCTGAACTGTTCTGTTTAGGTTCTCCGAGTTAGTCCACCAGCATGAGTTGTTTCCTCTCTTTTAGAATTTGTCAGCCTGCACCCCTCTGTTATACAGAGGAAGCCTGCTGGCCCAAAGCCAAGAACTCCAGAACCAATCAGAATCTTTCTTGCCATTTCAATGGAAGCTGAGGGAGCTCTGGAGACAATCAACGCCAGAAAGGACATCTGAAGCTTGCCAAAGCACAGAAACATCAGTGCACACTGCGTTAGATCTCTATCTATTCATATTAACCCAAAGGAAATTGAATTAGCATTATATAAACCCGAAAAGATGTTTTGTGTAAAGCATTTCTACAACAAATATTAGTTCTTTGTTAACTCGTTAAGACTCGTATACTGTAAGTATCCTAAAGTATTTTAGGTTTTTTAGTTAGTAAGGTTAACATCTATAAACTGATGCTGTATTTTTTGGTGAAAATATTAAAGCATTCACAGTTTTTAACGGTATAGAATTGAGGTAACCGATGGAAGTACCTCCAGCATATACAAATATAAAAAGGGAAACAATTAAAATTGTACAATAATTAAAATGATAAACTAATACGTATAAAGATGTTTTTTACCTACTTTTGAGTTGAAAATGATGAGATTTATAAAACATGTGCCTTTAAAATAGATTTGACCGTACTGCACAAAAAAAACAACACATATATAAACCTTTTATTGGGAATTTATTTTTGCTGGTTTGTTATTTTTATAAACGAGCCCCTTTTGAGCAACATTTGCATCTGACTTTATAAAAACCAGCACCAAAAATGATCACGTTTGCTTCTTGTGTATTGATAAATAAATTCCATTAAAAAATGACATCCTGATTTGCGGAATGTTCTTGCGGAGCGCCAAATAAAAAATAAGGATCGCAAGCATGGAAAGTTTAGACGCAGTATTGTTATTTCTGCAGACAACAAAATAAACTCCCGATCACGCGGATTTCCTAGAACATTCTTTGCGCTGTTTAAAAAAGTAGTAATAATAAATACAAGATGCAAGAAACTGAAATGAGAGGAGGAAATCAATTTTAATCACAGGTGGACTTGAGATGTTTCAGCGTAAGTGGAGATACATACAAGCTGTTGCTGTTAACTGGTCTGGAAAGATGGATTAGGCTAATGTGATGACTGTAACTAGTATAACTAACTCTTACTTTTTACCAGATTCTGTAATTGTGTTGGACCAGCGTGACATACCCCTTATGTAAAACCAACATCTGCATTATTAATATAGTTTGTTTTGTATTAACATAGTATTGTTCGGTCATTTAGTACTTTTATATTTTACCTATTAAATCAGCCATCCGACGTATGTATTAAATACTAAAATAAATATGCATATTGTCCTGCTATAAAAAATGGGTCATACATAAAATATGCTATACGGCATATTTCTGTCTTGCATAATGTATCTCATAACATGTCTGTTTTTTACAAACTATAAACAATATAATATGCAGTACACAAATACCAGGTATAATATACAGTTATATTTAGAGGATAATACATACGTGTCATTATGCAAATATACTATAAAGCAAAAATAGCAACAGATAATTAATGATTGAGTTGCTAGCAGCGTTGATAGCTGTGACGTGGAGCAGTTGGCAGGGAAAGGGTCTGTATGCTTAAGGCACACGTTAAACAAAGCGCTTGGGGTCCTATTGTACCATTACAGGTGTTGACAACACTTTCCATTGGCTGAGTGCACTGGACTCAGGAAATGAGAGCGTTTTCTATTTAGTCAGGCACTGGTACAGGTAAATGAGTTCTCTCAACAGTGCCGAATGCAGAGAAAAGGCAAACCAAGCTTCTGTTTTGTCGTGATAAAAATGTTGGTCAATGTGATTTTTCTCAGAAAACAGTACGTCTAATCACATTATTGCCAAGCCGGAGCTATACAGCAGAATCATAAAAGGAAAATCCATTTGAACAGAGTGGATGTTATTGGGTGCACTGTAGATCTTAAATTACAGTAAAAATATCCAGTACCTGTCAAACTTCAGCTACACACATGGTAACATATGTTCCAGTGCTAGACCATAAAGATCATAGAGTACAGTGTGATTATATATACACATTGATCCAGTTATTTTGGTGGTTCAGAGCGATCTAAAACATCTGGGGTTTCAGAAAAAAAGGGTCTTTTTTGGGTAATCATTTTTCTGATCAAAACGCCATATACGGGCTCGCTCCCTGCCCACAGCCCATATCAAAATCTCAACATGCTGTGTATCATGTTCGGATACCATTTATGTCTAATAATTGGGTATGTTTATAACAATTACCCTTGCCTTCAGCAACATAAAATAGCTTTAATCTAAAAAAAACCCTTGGCAAACAGGATAGCAAGCAAAGTTACTGTCTGGTGACGCGGCACAAATTTACACGAACCCCATTAACGCCTAATCATACGTTTTTGTGCCAGCGCGAAAGTTTTGTTTAGACTCGCAGTTAATCCTTTAAATAATTTCTTTCAAAATCAACCAGCGGAAGGAACATTTGACGAATTCATAACATTGTTTTAGGAACTAGTTCGGTGGTTTCACGACTATGGTAACATAGTTAAACCCTTTCCTGTGACATAATCATCATAAAGTTGCTTTTGGAGAACCGTCATCTTCAAAAAAAAACATGATACTCTAAATATGACTAAAATAATTGTTATAACAGGAGGAATAAAAAATGTGTCCTGATCTTTACGGATGAAAAGCTCATTATGACTTTCATAACTCCAAAATTTCTCCTAGATTGAAACAAGACTACTGATTACAACTGACATTTTGTACTTCTGCAACTTTCTGTTGTCAGATAAGTTAATACACTTAAATGAATGACTGTCCACATCAGTATTGCCTATTCAGCACTCTTATTGCCTTTGAACAGAGTGTGATAGTATAAGAGTATGACAGATATATTATTCCTATAAACGCCAGATAACTAATGATAAGAGTGCAGTTTGCCAAACTCTGTGCTGTTTCTGGCTGTATGTCACATCTGCCGCTCTGGGAATCTTTCCAAGGATCCCGATGTGAGAAGAGCAGATAACGTTTATTTATAACAGGAAAAGTTCACCGAAAATGAATTGACAAAATTCAGTTACCCACCTTTATACCATCCTATATATACATATTCTCTCTCTCTCTCTCTCTCTCTCTCTCTCTCTTTCTCTCAAGTGAACATAAAATGTGACTAATAGAAGTAATAGAAAAAGTAATAGAAATCTTTTCAATATTTGACGTGGATTTATTTTAAAGGCAGTATTATCATGAAATCAGTGGGCCTGAAATAGGTCAGCAGATATTGTACAGCAGTTCACATCCGTTATCAGCTGTTTTATAAAGCTGTCAGCTCGTGCTCCGTGATACCGTTACAAATGGACAGGATGCTGTGCAACGAGGCCATGTAATGAAGCCGCGTTTGTCACGCCGCGCAGTTGCACTGAGTGTACTTGACTACCAGCTAAGATCATAAGTGTTGAGTGTTACCTTGAAAGCTTTATAGAGCTGTAAACATCGCAGCTGAGGCGATGTCAGGTTTTCAGTGGCTCGCATGATTTCAGACTGTTATGTACTAGAAAACTGTGGGTGAGCAACTTGATATTACAACTGGAGGGTAAATCATACAGAAAATCGAATGTAGCGAGAACCATTAAAAAAGGCAGCTCATTTTTATGCGTTTGATAGATTCTTCTATCCAAAAGCATCCGCTTGCGATCTGTGGAAATTAAACCTTGCTAGCCATTGTTGTGACAACGTCTGTAATTGGCGTGTGTGATTTTTGTTATAAGTTGGAAAGTTAACAAACTGTAGTTGTTAATAAATGATCATTAGAAAAGAAATTTGAAACATCAGTTCTGGTAACGGCAGTATCGGCCTTGACAGCGCTTGCTACTAAATAAAAATAAGTAATATTTCCCATCACTACCGGTCTATATTCTGAATGGAAAACGGAACATGTTTGCGCTACGATCTTTATGGCAGGTTCCATCTTCATAAACCTGACGGCGCGGGGCACCAACTGCGGCTACGCGCCTCTGGGAGATTGTTTTCGCACAGTGGCGCGATTCACTCGAGAGGAAATGAAAAATAATGTTCCCACAGCATCATATATTGATGATATTAAAACGTTTATTTGCAGAGGCTTTTCCGGAGGCCCCTAGCTTAATAAAGGGGAAATTCTGTGCATAAATTATTTGCTTTAGGTTAATACGAGCCATTGCATAACTGCATTCTGGGTAAAACAAGGACAGATAATGTGTCCCTTGACCTTGCCGCCTCCTTAGAGAAAACAAATGACATACAACTGTGAAAAGTAGTCTGGAGAAGTCAAGGTAAGATGTGATTCAGGGGGACAACGAGCTGCTGCACATAGACTATTTTATTTTGTTGTGGTTGCCATGAAACCTCTAAAAATAACTGATTTACTGACTAGCCTAACCAGCAATTTATCTAAGAAAACAGATCTATTTTCAATCCTCTCGTGGCTGAATATTTTTATATTGCATTTGAATAAATGCAATGCTTTTTCAGCACTTTTGACACAATGCAAATAATGACGATTGATAACGTCCATCCGACAAAATCTGCAATGGGGACGAATAACAAACGGGCAAGCAAAAGCCTTAAATTTGCGGGGTAAAGAAATGCCAAACTAAACTTGATGTTCAAGCTAATTCATCATGGAAAATCAGGGCTGTCTGGTTTAACACTGCTTAGATCATTGAGTGATAACCAGCACACAGAAGGCTTATGTTTGCACAGCAACCTTACTGTGGGAACCGTATATCTCCCACCCCACAGACCTTCCTAATCTACAATCTTTGGCTGGGATTGGAAGGAAATGGCAAATAGATTAGGCACTACTACTATTTCTATTGTATAATAGCGTTTATAGTAATCATTTACAACCTTTCATTAATATAAAGACCAAAATATGTACTGTACATTCTGTACTTTACCAAAATATGTACTGTAAATACATTCAAGAACCCTACATTAATTTCACAGCTGCCAGACTAGTTTATGGTATAATTTAAGAGTAACGTATATCATTTTTTAAACGTACATTCTCCAGTCCAGGTTTAATGTGCAGACTATAAGTAAACCAATTGTATGTTGACTTCCCTGATGAATGCAAACACTGTGGGTCCTTTAGACCAGTTTCAGACCATTAATCTGTCTGTTTAAGGAGTTTGACATGTCAACTTCTGGCTCAGCCAATAGCGTGAGTTTGGGGCGGGGCTACCTGTTTCTCCAAACAATAGTGTTGGAACCTTGTTCCATTAGCGCAGCAAAAATGACCAACTTTACCTTTAAATGACAAAACTGTGTTTATTCTGAGAAAAATGTTATGCTTTGTTATTGCTTTTTACGTCTTCAATTATATTACAGCACATTGTTGTCTGGAGCGTAATAGACATCTCACATACGTGAGTTTTTACCCTGCGCTTGTGCAGCTCGAAAACACTCACGCATTTCATGCTACTATTGCGATGATGAAGCATGTCTTTAAAGCTGTTTTTCAAACAGCATGTGTTCTCAATTATGCGGCTTGAGGCCAAAACAGGTTGAACATTCCTCATCATCAAAAAGTTCTGATGAGCAGATCAGCAAGATGTTTCAGCTCATATATGGCTTGGTCACAGCTGTGTGACCCAGTGGGTATTTTTGGTGGTGAGGGAGCACTGTTGAGGCAATAAACATACGGTGCCAGGTTCATGAATGACATACTAGGCCGCACACTGGCTCAATAGCTTCAGAGATATTACAGCACCCCGTTAGTCTTGCTACTAACATCTTGAAAGCATTTGTATTGTGTTTCACACTCAAAGTCTTTTTTGCCTTTGGGCACGATTTCCAAAGGCAATATGAAATCAATCTTTAAATACAATTGTGGATGGGAAAATAACTATTTATCCGTTTATTGTCCCCCGCTGTGGCTGTGAAACTCGCTACCCTGTTGAAAAGACCATCTTAGGCCAGCATGAATTTTCATGCTGGGACAGTTTGGTTCATATTGTTTACTGCTGCTCTGGTGCCGATCTAGCTGGTACCAGCAAAATGTGGTGGTTTAAACATCAGGGCCTTTCTGAGAAAGCTGGTTGATGAGTCTTGCTAATTCTTCTTTTCCTTTCGGCTTTTTTCTTTTAGGGGTCGCCACAGCGAATCATCTGTCTCCACCTAACCCTATTATCTACATCCTCTTCACTCACACTCACCAACTTCATGTCCTCGTTTATCACATCCATATACCTCCTCTTTGGTCTTCCTCTTTGCCTTCTGCCTGGTAGCTTCATTTCTAACATCCTCCTACCAATATATTCACTATCCCTTCTCTGTACACGTCCAAACCACCTTAGTCTTGCCTGGTTAGCGCCCGAGTACATCCGCATCCTATGCTTGGAGCTACGGCTGCTTCTGTAGTCCCCAGCTGTTTTTATTTTCAGTAAAGACAGAGCGCCCCTGCTAAGCTATGTTTGGAGAAAAAACATTTAGTTAACATTTATTTGAAATCAAATACGTTTTTTTTTATCTTCTGGAAATATTTGAAATTGGCAAGGCAACACTGAACACTCCATACCCCCAATGACTTAACAGGAATGAAAGCTAATGCGCAGGGCGGACTGACTCTAATTCACAGGAGATAGAAGCTTCAAAGCCCAGAGGAACAAGGTCACTGGACAGAACAGTGTCTCTGTTTCACAGGGGACCAGCAGTGAGCCTTTTCCCACGCCTGGAGCGGACAACACAGAGAGCTGTCAATGAAATATTAGCTTAATTGTAATACAATTGACAATGAGTACATTTAAGTGCTAGCACCAATCTGCTAACACCCCGTTTACAAGTTTCACAAGTAACGGCCCACAAGTTGGCCTGTCATACCATAATTTTGCTTAATACGCACAAACAGCCAGAATATTACTCATGATATGCAGTCAGCAGGGGGAACAGATGACTCAGAACCAGTGGCTGGATGTCATAGAAAAATTATCATAAACACAAGTGACATGATGGGACAGACAGTGCATGATTTGTAAAGTGTTCCTGGAATACTCTTTTTTAACGGCGCCAGGGGAACGAGTTTCTCAGTGCACGCAGAACGTCTGTATATCCTGCTTACAGACTGAGGGTCAGACGAGGCTACATCATAAAAACACACAGTTCTGACAAGGTCTATGGCGATTGCCATTAGAATCCTTAATAAATTGCTTTGTGTTTTTGGATTATCTTTTATGTCTTTGGTTTATGAAACAGCAACGTGTGAGGGTAAACCGGAGTCATCATTAAAAAAATAACATTTTCTAATTAAATGTGAATGATTTTATATCTTCAGTAGCTGTTGGTGCGTTTATGAAACATCCCGGCTCGGTTTTGATCGATGGTTGCCCCCCAACAGCAGAACGTAATGACTTTAGTTAGAAATATGCTGCCCCCTGCTGACACACACGTGAAAAAACAGACTGACGCTTATCTACAAGACCGTGTTGGAAATGAATGATTTTAACAACAATGCAACTACGGTTAAAATTGTGAATGTGGGTTTAATGCATTAACTTGGATGTGCATGTATGCAGTAAGCACGGGTGAGTTACGCGTGAGTAAGGTACGGTTGCCTTGAATCGTGCCTTTACGTCATTAATGACGCAACTTTTTCAAGAACAGTACTTTAGCTAATGCACTACCAAATAGATTGATCGTTTATGCATATATTATACGATTTATTACGTAGACGGCTGACTTCACGCAGGAATTTGCAGCTTTACTCGCTAACTACAATTCCTGTTCATCTACACGGTGAGAACCAGACCCGTTATACGCCTAAACATACTCAAATTAATTAAATTAATTGAAAAATGTACCATCCAAGTAGTAACAGGTGTTTGTTGTCGTTATGATGAGTAGCTGTTCCGTGCATTGGCACAATTAGTGTTTACGCTACATGCGAACTGGGCCCGAGCCCAGTCGAACCGGGCACGCTCCGGAGCGCTCACACTGGGTCGAACGAACCAAACTAAGGGGTCAAGCGCGGTTCCGAGTGTCTATATGTGAGTACACATGAGAGTCCATGTGCAAATCTCCTGCCAGACCCCAAAGCTGTCCTCAACTCCATCCGCGCCACCTGCAGAAATATTCGCGCAAT
>JAZGTJ010020846.1:0-10190 GCA_036877575.1 Botia almorhae
ACTGCTGCAGTGTGAACGGAACAAAAGTGAAGCAGATTTACAGAAAGAAAGTAAGACAGGTAGATGATTTACCTCTGTGTACTCTTTATATCTGCGGTTGACTTCAGTCAAGCTCTCACGTGTGCCTTTAGTGGAGGGTGAAGCAGTGAAGGCCTGTTTCATCTTACAAGCGCCGTCACGCAATCGCCTCTGAATGCAAAAGCCCTCATATAGCTCATCAACCTGTAAAAAAACACAAACACAGTATTAGCAAAGAGAACTTGAAAAGTACACAAAAGCATCACACACGTACGCATGTGGCAGCCTTCACTATAGATTGCATAAACGCTTCCTTTGATGTATGAAGTGCTGACGTACGTTATTACAGAGCCCTTGGGGTGCCCCATTCAGTGCAGAACTACAGCTTTTACAATCTACTGTAACATTCTGTCAGCACAATGGAGTGTCATACTGTATTCTGGGATGAAAAATGAATTTGAACTCTTCAAAAGCAAACACAATGATTTGTCTCAACAGGCCTTGGGACAACCGTATATTTCATTTTCTTGTGAAAGACCGGTAGCCAGTAGCCACGGCCTTTATCATGGAAATGCAGCTTTAGCACATTCACAACTCTGTGAACACTGGGCGGATCAAATTACCTATGCTAATCCTACCAGAGAGAGAGATGAGGAGGGTGGAGAGAGCGAGTATGTTCTTATATACTTTTATATTTTTATCGTGTATTTGTGTGTAAACGTGTACATTCAGTGTTTTTTGCTTTGACAATGGAAAGGGTTTATCATGCCAATAAAGCTTAATAAAGCTATTTAAATCTTAGAGAGAGGGAGAGGGAGAGAGAGAGGGAGAGAGAGAGAGAGCGAGAGACAAAAGGGGGTGAGCAGAAGTGACAGAACAAGTGAGCCGCAAGGGGCAGCAGGAAAAAGAGTGATGGTGGAGAAAAACAGAAGAGACAAGAAGAAGGATGAAGACTGTAGCTAAAGAACTGACAGTGACTTCCTGTGATGCCATTCTTAAAGTGCCACACAAGAAGATATATATTATATATACAATGAGCGAGTGAATCATCGCAGCAGATTCAAACTATGATTCAGAACGCTCACTCATGTGATCGATTCAGTATGATTTGCCAATTTTTCAATCATTTTATTAAAAATAACTGTACAATTTATTGGCTAACTGGACATCACGCTGCACTGTATAAAGCAAAGCAACAGCTACAGAAAAATGTATATACGAACATACAAAAGCTTTTCCCAGTGAAGGAACTTTCTTCCGTAATTGACAGTTTTTCTTATAGGACGATACAAAACATGTCAAGATGTGACATGAAAAGGAAATATTCAAACACATGCAGTTAAGGGACATACTGTTCTCATTAGGGGGTGAGGGTGAGAAATTGAACAATCTAAGCTAATTTGTTTGTGTGAATGAAATATATTATGTGTGTATGATGGATGTGCATTGTGTGTATTGCCATATGTGGGGGTGGTTCATGAACAATGGCATAAATTAGAGAAACTGTTAACTGTGTGTGTGTGTGTGTGTGTGTGTGTGTGTGTGGATAGAGTGTCTGGACGGTGGTCCTGTGGGTTAAATTACACTTAAATTACACTAGGCCCCACCCAAGTCTGGAGAATTCCCACCACAAACTATAATCCCACCATACCACACACACACAGGCGTACCGTCACCAATCACTGGCCTGCTGTGGTGCACAGTTGCCTGTTTACATGGTTACATAAAATCTCCTCGTCTGAATTCCCCTCATCTGCCATAGCAGCTAAGCAGCATGTGAAATGAATCACCCTGACCGCCCCAAGCTTGATGCTTCCTGTCTGATGAGTTCATTTTTATAAGCTTCATTCTGGCAATAAGGGAAATTAAAACAACACAGTTTTTCCTGAACTCTACCTATCAGCAGTAAATACACTCAAAAGGGCCATATGAAACATATTTTTAATCACTAAATAATTTTTAACTAAATATTTTTGAACTAAACATTTTTTTTCAATTCAATTCAATTCCTTATTATATTAACCCATGGCATGGAAATGTGTGTACTGTAGATTCCACAACACATTTGTCAACATGTCGATCCTCAATGATACCCCAAATATTCCCAAAGGCATCCACGGAATGAGTCTAAATAGGAGTTACTTGTGATGAACCGGGATTGTGGGCTGCTCAGGTTGACTGATAGGCCTTTGTTTGTTCGAACATTTACGGAGCTCTTTAATAAAGACACAGCAGACAGAAGCACAGACTCATTACAATCCACTTCACGCATGCTGCCAAACTTATATTGCCTCAGTTAAATATTCACGTCTGTTCAATGGCTGATTTCAATCTCATCTGCTGTGCCCACAGCATTTGTTCTCAGAGGCTGTGCTCAAAGCGAGTGAAACAGACAGCCCAACAGCGACTGCCCACTTCCCCTGAGATAGATTGGCAGAGAGGCTGACAAACAAGCTAAGCAGTGATCTTCTCCACTAATTATTGTATAAAAAGCATGTCTGAACTCAAGTTATTTCAATTCTACAGATTTTCCATAAAACAGGGCAGAAAACACGAATAAAGCGAGCAGATTATGTTTGGGCCTGGTCAAAGTACAGGCACTGAAGACTCAAAGTGTTTGTCACTGTATTAGTGGAATGTCTTTGGAAAGATTAAGCATCTGGGGCACCAAATTACACACACACAGATTCGCATTTCTGCAAACAGTCATTCCCGCGGAGAGCATTTTCGGGCACTGGTTATATTTTAGTTGACAGCAGAGGTCCAAGGCGCGTCTCAACCCACCCATGCATGTGAGAACAGCTGTGTGGAAGCATGTGTCCATCAGTGTGTGGTTTCAGATTAAGGCCTACTGAGTCAAATAACAAGCCGAAAGCACACAGCTGGTCCAAATACAGCACAAGAACATGTGCACTGTATGTACAGAGTATTTTTAAAAGACTAAATCATCTGCCAATCCTCTTAAGTTAAGGGTGTTTAAGGATATAAACTCCCTACTACACAACACCCAGTGAGCCCAGATCAAACTAAGTTTAAACCACTCCAATAATTCAACCACATTAAAACCTCTTTAGGGTTTAAAGCCCAGATCAGAGAATATGAAGGAGATCAGAAGAGATGGACAGATATGTGACTGCAGGCTGAGGCACAAGATTCAACATTTCTATAGGTGGTTGTGTTGTCTACCACAAGGTCACTCCAGTTCATTTACAGAGTGCGCTGGGTTGAGTTTGAATTCCACTGCAAGGCTGAGCATGAAATTGTTACCTTTCCTCAGAAATGACACCTGCTCAACCTGTTGTAAAACTTCCTGTTGGCATTGCTTAACTTCCTGCGGACATGCGGAAAAAGCAGTGCTGCAATATTTATTTTAAAACGTGTCGTTGGTTTACAATCCTTTATGAGTTGCACACAGCTATATAACAGCCATGAAATAATGACAGGAATATATATACAGTTCTCTTATAGTTGTCTCTGGTCTATTTACACACAGCACTTACAGAGATCAATGTGTTTACCATTCTGCTGACTGTGTTAAATAGAGGCTTTGAAACAAAGCAACAGTATCAGTAGCCATTTGGATTTGATTACATCTCCGCATGTACGTCCTTATTTGATTTTTGTCATTCGTTAAGCCACGGAAAACTACTTAAACAAGGCAGTCAATAACTCAGAGGACTTTTATTTTGTCTATCAGCATAAAGTTTTCCTCAGAGCAGATAATAATGAGTTAATGGACGAGCTGTGCTTTACAAAGGCACAGTGTTAACCTAACATTATCTAAACTGTGCTCTCATCATTCCAGAAAATGCTTCTGCATAGCTCTTCATTCAGGTTCTCAGTGACATTTTATTCATGTATGTTATCTCAGATGTTTCTCCTAAAATTCCTCACAAGACGTAGCAAGAAACAAAATTAATACATGTTGGACACAGTGTAAAGGGATTATTGTGCAAAAGGTTATTGTGCATCACACAGCTCTGAACATTTGGTCTTGGAAAAGTTTCTGTACCATTCTCTAACACATACCTCATAACTTGTGAGGAGACACATGTGAGAGACATTTGTTCTGCATTTAATCTCAGTGCTGTCTAACAGTTGAGATGTTTAAGAGACTTCATCTTGTTCTATTGGACTTTAAATGTGATCCTTGCAGTACAAATAAGACAGTACAGCTCACCTCCCTCATCTCTCTAATTGTTTCACCAAAATTATGAAGGAAACATACTGTCCCCTAATAGGACCTACGCATGCTCATTAACACCCTGGATTTAGTCATTAGAGGTACACTCATCACTGCTTTGACCTACATCCAGCCAATCGTAAACAGCATCAGACACAGGAGAAAACAAAACACACTGCAAAGGTCTGACACAGGATGTTCTATAACCACAAAGACTGTAAACAAAAAAATTATAATTCGATTCTTCCTTTGAGACACTTTGTATACCACACAGTTCCAACTGTTCCTGTGGACTAGCTGAATGGGGAGCTAACTTCAAGTGCATGGGGCTAATTTGAGCTATGAATTGCCCTTCAACAGCCTAAAAGCTCTCATCATCAGGTTGCCATAGCTACCTTGAGGTTAGACGCGCTGCCGAGTTGCAAATTAGCAGTACTATTTACTGCAGACACCAACCTGACACCTGTATACCATTAAAACACTGCAAGAGGAACCCAGCAGGACACTGGAAACACAAAGCACCTGTGTCCTCAGAAAGCACAAGCCATGCGCCACAGTACAATGTACCGCATTTTGGTAATTGGTGTACTGTCTTCACTTTAAACTCATAAAACATCAGACATTAGATGATGGAAGCACAGATATAACAAAACAATAACGACAGATTTTTCACCTTGCTGATGTGGAACTCCAGTCGTCGCATGTAACGCTCTATGGTCTTAATTTGCTGCCAGAGAAAACAGAAAATCAGAAAAAAGAAAAGAACGTTATTAGCTGAAAGTTCAATGTCACTCATTTTAAACACTGGCTGACATATACAACAATTAGCATGTGGCAATAACGGCTCGCTGATGCAGGAATTCAGCCCATGATTTATGCAAAGCTGCTTATTTTACCCATTACATGCTTCTTTTTTTCAATGTTCTTAAACAGGTTAAGACAAGTTAACTTTGGTTAAGAAGGCCTTACTGTGTTTAAGGACTCACCTTGTCCAGATCATACAGCACACCCTAAAAAAGACAGATAAGTAAAATCAGTGAAAATACTTATATCTTTTAAAAACTTTTATTTGCTCAATACCCTTTTCAAAAAGAATTCATATATTTTCATTTCAAACTTTGAAGCATTTAATGACGCCACATAAATTCTAATGATGTCATATCCTGTCTCACCAGTCTGGAGTTTCTCTTCATGTCCTTCATGAGGGAAGTGAGTTTATCGAGCTCCGTCTGATGCACCTCCAGATACTCACTGGCAAAAAGAGACGATGAAGAAAGACATCAGAACATTGTGGTGCCGCTTGAGCAATGACTATAAACAACAATTGTATAACAGCCTGAGTAATAGTGATTTGTCTAGTCAACATGCATACATGTGTGTGGGCAGGAGAGAGTGTGACTGCCAAAATAACTAGAGAAAACTACAGACCAGGGATCTGCGAGTCAGGTACACTTACTCCAGGCCTTGTTTGAGGGCCCCGTAAACTTCTTCCACTCTTTTGGGCTGTGGCTCTCGTGAGCTGCTGCTGCTGCTGGACTTGTGCCCAGAAAGGTGGGCTTTCCTGGGTTTTGAGATGGGCTTCTTCTGCACTGCTGAATTTCCCATGAAGGAGTTACACCTGAAAACACAGCAACACAAACCTCACGAAAACCACATGGACCACTCATACTGAACCACTGGAATCTACCCAACTGCTGTGTCCAACTACTTTATATAAATTATATAATTGTATACAATTTTATTTATATAGCGCAATATTATATATTTATAATATTACATTGCTTCAAAGCAGCTTTACATGTACTGGAAAATAAAACAGATGAAATGTCAAACATGTTCAACAGTATATCAGGTGGAGAATCACTGTCTGCACTCTTATTGGTGGTTCCTCCTCCTATAGCTCTGGTAAAGCCTGGTGCTAGCAACAGCAAGCTCATGGGTTCGATTTACATCAAACACATGTACTTGTACGTACAAAATGTATAGCTAGAATGCACTGTATGTTGCTGCTCGTTTGATTTGATTTTAGGGTGAAAGCCTCATCCATGCAATCTCAGAAGAAAATCCTACATCCCTCTCTCTTTACCTAATCCTGCTGAAGCTCCTAGCAAAAAAGCTGGTGAGCAGTATGAAGCCCGCAGGCTAGTGGTCTATGGCTGGCACACAACTATGTGGAAAATCACCTTCTCATAGTCATAATGCCATTTAAACCCCCAGAAAGCAAAAATAAAGTGTGTAAAGCTCATTTCTAATGTCACTCTTCCTCAACAGTTGGTGGTTCCACATGTCTGAACGTGTCACGCAGGCAAAAGAGCACTGGAGGTCTGAAGCAGTAAATCTAGGCCATTGTGTGGAATGAGCACACGCTTTTGCCTAAGGGCCATTCGCTCACGACGCACGTCGTCATGCTAACACGCACACATTCTTTAATGCTATTATTGCACTTACCTTTCACACTTATTTTTGGTTTAATGCCCAGATTTTTAGAATTTAGAACAATCTGCACGAATTTTCATAAGATATTAATGTATTTTTTTCAGGCAATTAACTTTCCTAAAGACCATGTCATTACATTAGCATGGCAATCCTTCCTTTTCTCAGTTTGCGAGTTTGAGAGCGCTACCACAGAGATGTTTTTATAGCATCTCATTTAATCTTTAGTAGCAAAAATGGCGTAGCTGATATGTGCGATTTATTTTCATAATGAAATTGATGAATCAATCAATTCAAATCTCTGATTCAACATTCGTTTGCACCCCCACTGACAAAACAAGCGTATCTTGTGGCATTTTTAATATATTAAACATTTCTACAGATGGAAACATTAGTAGAGCTCTCTGCAAACTTTATTTCCTGTGGGCTTAAATCATTCAAAACTGTAACATCTAATGTGCTGTTCAACATTATGCAAAGTTATGGTAATTCAAACCATTGTATCCATATGCCTGCAAAGGCTTACAAAGTCAGTTTAAAATAGTTTTAAAAACGCACTTTTGATTTCCACATTGATGAAAGAGATGTTTTAAATGTATCTGGAGGATCTTGTGCTCATAATCTTGCGAGAGAGGAAGCGTTTAAGCATCTGACAGGACATGTGAGCTCACCGTGAGCGTCTCTCCTGCAGGGTGCTGAATCCAGCGAATGATTGGCTCCTGATGATGCCATTGGGTCCTCCAGGAGAGTGAGTGGCAGCAGCCATGATGTCTGGGAAGCGGGATGACACTCCTGCAGGGGTGAAGACAGGATTCTGGGTAAGAGAGGTCAGTGGCACAGATAAGGGGGATGGGATGTGTGTGTTGGAAATGAGCGCGTTTAGTTTAAATCCAGGCACGCAGCTAAACAGCTTCTGTTGTCAAAATGCATAAAGTTGCTTATGTAGGTCATTTATAAAAGATTTTGTGGTAGTTAATTATTTTTAAATGTATATAACCCTAAAATTAGGTGATATGCACTTTTAGGTAATGCTAACACGTGCACGCAAACCTTATGCAATAAAAAGTTGTATCAATCTGTGGTATGAATTTTATGGCTTGCTAGGAGTTTTAAATACTGTCATGTTGTCTCTTTACATGCTCTAAAGCACTGAGGCATTTAATCTCCAGTGTATAGTTACTGAAAATAGTACTACAGATTTATAAGACTCCATAAGGTGCACATTTAGAGCGCACATTTTATAAACTGCTCAATGCCACCTGAGCCCACCACAGCCTAAGACACAAAAAGGCTTTTAGAAACTGGAGGTGGTCTAATGGAGTCCAGAAACCTCAACATCATCGGTCATTTCAATCACATACAATGATCTAGAAATAGCAAAAACCTGTCTTACAGTAGAGACTTTAAAATGATGCCTGATCTCTTTATATTGCAGCTGATCTCCAACTTCTCATAATGCATCAGAGCAGGGCAGGATGATGACAACAGAGGGTAATGAGGCTATGAGATCACTGATGTGAGAGAAACACTGAATCTGTACATAACTAGATCAGCACCTAATATAACCATCATAACCCTGCCTGGCACTGTTATCTGGAGCATAAAGTGGAAAAATCTAGGTTATGCAGTATACAGTACACATACACTCATGGCTAGGATGAGGTTACACTGTATCTAGGGGTAACACCTCTGAGTCTCTGCTTTAAACACACAGTAACAGATGCAGAATTGTTGAAATAAAGCTAAACAAAAGCAATGGAGCTTTTTCTTGTTTTGCAAAGGAAGACAAAAGACCCTTGTATACCACGTACAAGGCTATTTGTTACTACTGTAACATTGGCTTCTTTGATTCAGGAACGTGGACTTCTGTACCTTGCATTTTGATTCTTTAACAAATAGTTCAGTTATTCAGATAAACCAGCTATTAATAAAAGACCAGAATAATGAAAGATCTGAAGACAGTAATTGCATTTAAAGGTACTGTGAAGTGCTAAAACTACTACTAGGTGTTTTGTTTTTCAAATTCCAAATGTGATATCACTTTCTGACAGATAAAATTAAAAGTGTCTCTGCAAGAGCCTAATGCTTTTTGCATATTTTGGGTGTGCTGACATCGGGTTGGTTAACATGTTGTTAGGGGGAGTGGTCTAACTGAGTGGCTAAGTCAAGCAAAGTTAGCAAAATAATACTGATTACAGCACTTATATACTGCTGTATTTTGGTACTGTGGCACATTAGCAAACTCTGTTAAACAACATCACATCCTTGCAACTATTTATACTTAAAAACACAACGATTTATAATTATAAATATAACAACACTAATTGAAGAACAACACAAAATCAACACCTAAACAACAAAATGTTTAGTTCAACAAACAAAAGCATCTGCTTCAGTCTCCCAATGCGTTTTAAGAACACAAAGCTATGCCGTGCCACCCAGTGCATGCTGGGATTGTTCCACTCATTCTATTCAGACCTGCCGTCTCGGTTCACAGGCAGTCCTCAAGAGCTGCTGATGAGCGCTATGTCACCCCCATCTCTCTGAACACAGCTCCTCATAAATATTCTGAGTACAGCTGCCTGGAACCCAACTCCGAACTCTTCCCTGTGAGAGTCGGACGAAGAAGAGAAAAGAACAAGGGAGGGGGGCTTCATTAATTTGTCACCTTCAGCAGGAACATGTTTGTCAGGCCTGACACTGAGGGTGTGAGGGGGTCTTGAAGTAGGGCTGGTGTAAAGCTGAATGACTGAACAACATTTGTGTGTGCCGAGACACAAAGTCTCTCATTTCCGCTCAAGCAATGGCCCGCATTATGAATTCTTGATGTCTGTCTAACCCAACACAATGAAAGATGACAAATGGATGCACTGAGCACAACATGGTGCCTCTTTTCTTAAAAAAACCCTGAGAGCTCTTCCAGAGAAATACCAGTTTGGGCAATTTTTATGTATGAGGACAGAGTGGGGTAAACTGTGCCACTTTTTATCAAAGCTGCAATCTGTAACTTTTATGGTTAAAAAATGAACAGAATCAGTTATTGAGTACATAACAGGTCAGTGTTTAAAATGGTCTCCTTACCTTATTTTGTTTTAAACAGATGTCAATAGAGAAGTCAAAGTTACAAAGTTGTCTTTTAGGAAAGGAAGTGGTATTAGTAGTAGGAAGTATACTAAATAATAACTTCAATTTAAAATACCCTCAAATGTTTCTTGCATTAGTGGTAAGCTGTGTCACATCAAAGGGTAAGTTAAATTGCTCAGGAATATCTAAAAAAATGTAACAAATAAATAAATATAAAAATGACAAAAAAAGTATAAATGACAATAAATGAGAAAAAGAAAGCTGTATATGATGGGCCTTTTCTACAGTAACTGCGTGGACATGAAGGAAACAATGTGCCATTTTGCTAAACGAAGACGGTGACACATCCTACCCCACTCTGCCCTACATGATTCAAATCTAACACATAACATCAGGCTATTGTAGCAAGCACTTACTTTCTGCACCTCAAATCTTGGAAAAATACCCATTTTATTTCCCACATAAGCACGTG
>JAZGTJ010020847.1:0-10190 GCA_036877575.1 Botia almorhae
TTTCCAGGCTTGGTGTTCATTAAACATTGAGACAGAGACAGAATTAATTACTCTGTGAAAACAACCGTCACACTGCATGAGTTTGTGTTATTCTCTCTGTGAAGCTCGGGCTAATTTCTCACCTCCTGTCAAGAAATAGGAAATGGAGGGAACAGAAGGTGACCAGCACTGCACCAGTTATATTTCTGCATTATTCAACACACCTGATTAAAATCTTCAGCTTGTTAGCAGAGCTCATGACCTGAGCTGAGTGTTTCAGGAAAGTGAGAAATACAAAATGTGGTGTGAGTTCCTAAGCCTGGAGTTTAGAACCGCTCACACAATACATAAGAAATAGATGAAACCATGTTTTCAGTCCTGCAGAGAACAGCTAACAAACAGCTAATCCAAACCCTGAGTTTGACAGTGGAGTTGAGTTGAGTCTTCAAGGGCATGGACTGAAAAGCTCTGGATTAAACCAACAGGTACTGGAGACATTTATAATCGTGTCATGAGCTTTTCTCTTGTGAATTGCTACATTGATAAAGGTTTTCCTGCTCATTCGTTAAACTAAACCATTATGACAAACACAATTACACTAAAGAGCATTTGAAGGAATCGTTATAAGTAGCTGCTCTGACAGATCACTGGGTTTCAAATGGATTTCAACAAGTACAACTATTTCCACTCCTATACTGAGTAACCTAACTTAATCTTGTGTAAACAAACCTGTTGTCATGGAAATCAGATTTTGGATACTGAGGCAACCAATAGGCAGTAAACCACTTAATTTTACAAAATACTTTATTTATAAATACTTTGAAATATATATATATATATATATATATATACATATACTGTCTTAGGTTTTATTTTATGTCCTTTATGTATTATTGGTTATTTTTTTGATAATGGCATTAGAGGCAATGGTAGTGATCTCTCTGCAATGCTCATTCTGTGCAGGTTTAACAATGAGATAATAATATAAGAAAAAATAGTAAAACAAACTTACCTTTAAAAACAAAGTTGTAGGCCTCATCAGACCCCATATTCTCACTCCTGTAGATCTTTTGTTTTCTACAAATCAAAATGAGTTCTGCATGAGTCAAAATCTCCACCAATTCCACGCAAGGAACATTAAAACACTTGACTTAAAAAAGCAGAAAAGCAATAGAAACAGGACTCAATCCATACCGTGTATGGTGAACAGTTCACTTGTTTGTACAAGGAACTAGTGCTGTTATTTAGGCAGGCAGTTCCGCTATCAGAGGTGCTGTAAGTGGGGGGAGGTGGGCGTGGCCTCAGGTGAGCTGGAGTTGGGTCAAACAGGTAGGGCAAGCGCAGGTGCAGTCACATGACACTGGCTGTAATAGTGCACCTGCTCAGCCAATAAGAATTACACATGCATACCACGCACCTCCCCCTCTTTCTCTTGTGCAATCAATCTTTTTAAAGCTGTCTGTCCTGAGACCAGCCGCCTTGGGAACTTTTCCTTAATATGGTACATTTTTTAAATTACAGATCTCACTGAAATCACTTTAAACAATGAAAATACTTCTTTGATATTATTACAGCCAAACACTAAGACCAGATGACATTTTATCTTTAAATACATTTTGTTCATATGTAAATGTAATACCTGTTATATTTACATTAGATATATCTAATAATTTAATCCAGATTCTGTACAATATGTATGTGTACCTTAAGTTTTTGCTTTACTGAATGTTAATATAACATATATAATAAATATGCACCATTATTTTTCTTTTTGTAGAGAAGAAAAACAAACAACAACAACAACATGTAACAAAGAACAGATTTATTATTCATTTTGCTGAGCACTGATCACAGAATGCCAAAATCTTATTGAGAATAAGAAAACGTACAAAAACAAAATGAAGATCAAATTTATTGATGAATGCAAAGATACTTTGAGTGTGATTTTTTCGGAATGTGCGATTGTGATCATGCAAAAACACAAATAAATAAAAAACATATCAGAAATATTAAAACACGCTACGACGCTGCCACCTGTGTTAGGGGTTCTTCAAGGTACTGCACTAAAGCTTCAGCCTGCAAATACAATAAATAGTTATTTTTAAGATTGTTCATGAACATGTGATCAATGTTCACATACACCGTGTCTCACCTTAGCTTTAAGCATGCCAAACCCTACAGTCTCTTTGGCATACATGCAAAGCAACAAGTTTGCCACACGTGTGATGGCCACCCTGCCTTCCTAAAAAGAGGAAGAGGAAATGAATACAGCACACCAGAATATTGTCTAGGCTGATTATTAGACACTGGAATTGGAATGATCATCATTCCTACCATACAGTCCATCAGAATGAATTTCAGTTTGTCTTCATTGAAGGCCTGATGTCCGTTCTTCTCGTAGGCCGCCCAGATGTTGCTGGCGATAGCTGCAGTGACTCTAGCATCTGTGTCTCCATAACCAGAATAGGCCAGCAGAGAGCCTTCATTATTCAAGAGTCTGAAAACCACACCACACATACACACATACACACATANACACACACACACACACACACACACACACAGTCCAGCACTTCATACTGCGACATTGTGACATGTACAATCCAGTATTTGCACACTTTAGACAACTAAAAACATCCCAGCGGAATTACATTGGATAGAATACTACACTATTTAATTACATTAAAAAAACAAGGACACTTTTCACCTTTTCTACTTTTCTAGGGCATTTTTTGGGTTAACCAGCTGGTGTCAAGGTGAGTTTAATGAATGCACTGAGCTTGCAACCCCAGATTCAAATGAACTTCAAATAACTACAAATTAAAGTCTTTAATAAATGAACATGTTTCATTATTGTTTAGTGTAACAGTGATGTTCCGCGATATATATTACTTCTCTTTAATTTAATAATACAATGATATTATTATTAGATTACATCATTATATTTTAGTGTGGCTTCAATATTTGAAGCTAAAGCTAACAAAAACAAAGACTGGATTTCAGGTACTTACAGTGTGCTCTGAACGCCACTTGTATTTGCTTGACTGAGTAGTTGTGTCAGCGCTTTAGGACGCAACATAATGTGGAGAAAAATGACCAAAAACAAATAAACGTTTTAAACGTAAGCGAGATTTTTGCAACCAACTTCCAGCTTCACAACTCAAACATCAGCTGACCTCCACTTCCGTGCTGGTGAATCATGGGAAATGTAGTTTCACGGGAGTGTTTACGAACTACATAAACGTGGCCTAGATGACTTGCACATAAAGTTAAACAAGCGTGATTAAATATGACATCACGGATGATGCGGTTATAACGTGATCATAATGTTTTGTAAAGAATAAATATATATAAAAATATTGTTTTTTTGTCATTTGACTTGACCCAGATCCTGTTTGACTTGACAAAAACCTCATGCAGGGTACATGCAAGCAAAGTATGGTGATCTATACATGGAATTTGTCCTCTGCACTTAACTCAACCAGTTAAAGTACACACATTGGGGTAGTGAGTTGAGACACACCCAGACGGTGGGTAGCACTGCAGCATCCGGGGAGCAATTGGGGATAAGGTGCCCTGCTCAAGGACAAGTTGTTCTTGCTGGCATTGGAAATCTACAAGTCTGACTCTCTAATATGTGGACCAAAACTGTCCCCTACATGGCAAGGCAATACTTCTGGCTGTATTTTAAAAGTGTAACTGTGTCATGTTTTGACAAATATACATATTGTGACCACAACCCACCTGAGACTGGAAAAACAACATTTGTGCTCTAGAAACATAAACCAAAGTTCAGGTTTTTGCAATATAATAAATGTAGAATAAACAAAAGGACATGGAGAAAATAAAAGGAGAAAGTTGAACATTTTAATTCATATTAAAACCATTGGTTAGCACTGAGATCGGTGCACAGAAATTCTAGCATCACTATCATGCTGTAACCAGAATTTTTGCTGGATAAACTTCAGGATGGTAAATCCAGATTACAATGCATGTCTTTTCCAGGCAGTAATGTATTCCTGTCAAAGCATAAAGATATGGTCAAAACAAACAGTGACGACATTCGCCATTGCTTGTTAAGCTGAGAAATATGTTATTGATGCTTTGTTACAACCTCACCCACATGACAAGCTTTTACCGCTGGATCATTTACACTTTTCACAAAGGTAAATGACGAGATATGACTGAATATCTTAAATCTTGCTTCCAAAATTCATTCCTTTCTATAACAGCTTGAGGTGTAAGCAATCAGTCATTGTGTTATAGTGCTCAAACATGTTCATGTTGATTAGATTCCAATTAACACAGCAAAGGCTGAGGAGCTTAAAAATCAAGCAAACTGAGGAGGGGTGGAGACGGAGAACAAGGTAAGCTCTACATTTCTGCAATAAATACTGATTTGATCAGGCATGATTGAGAAAAAGAGAGAGAAACCAAAGCATTGTCACAGAAGACAAGAACTACTCAGGTCTAGGAATTCAAGCATGTAGTTCTTACTCCCCTAACCAGCGAGTAGTGCCTCACGTGAGTATGTTTGAACTGTTAAGAACGGTAGCCTAGACTTGGTTCAGCAATTGTAAGCTCTGTCCCATCTTACTAGTGATGAGGGGTTAGTGTGACATCATTTCACAGCGATTGTGGTTTATTTTTTGTTCAAGGAAACAAATTTGAAACCCCATTAGCTTTTGATTCAGAAATCGAGGCAACAAAAAAAGGAGAAAAAAAAGAGAAGTAATTGGACTTCTGTCTATGCAGGGCTTGTCAGATGTTACGTGATGAAGGACTATGTTTGTTTGCTGTCTGTCTTTGCGCGCTCGCGGCTGCTGGAATTAGGAAGGCTGGGAGCCGAGCAGTCTCTCGATGGCAGCGTTGATGTCGCCCCCCGTGGCGATGAGGGCCTGAAGGTTTGCTTCTCTGTTGATGAAGCCCATGGCACTCAGCTGCTCCAGCTGCTGCTGGAAACGCTCTTCTGGAGTCGGAGTCTGCGAAGCACAGCGACACCAAATAAAGCACATACATCATTTCAATGCAATAACAGAACTGTTATTAAAGTGAAGTAAATGAGTACCGATGCACCGCCTCCAGCAAACATCTGTAACATCTGCTGCATGAGCTGCTGCTGGGCGGGATTAGTACCAGCAGTGGGGGCGGGGCCCTGACCAGAGGGCGGAGCATTCTCTGGGGTCACATTTACACCTGTGGGCAGCGGGGCACCTGGGATGGCACCTGGGATCAGACTAGAAAGAAACAAGCTTAGTTTAACAGAGAAGTCAAGATATTTATAGACAACCCTAAAAAGAACTCTTCGCTTGGCCCACATGTTTCTGCGGCAGCTGATAAACACACCCGGGCATGAGACCAGGGGCTTCAGTTTGAAGGGTTTGCAATCCTTCCTGGATCTGCATTAGGGCTCGCATGGCTCGAGGATTTGTCATGACAGAGAGAGCTTCTGGGTTCTGCATCTGCAGGTCAGCCAACAAACAAGCCCATCACACATGGACGTCAATTAAAAAGGAGGGACCTTAATTATGTTGTAGATACTTTAGACAGAATCAACAGCAGTTCTGAACAGACACACCTGTTGGAGAAAAACAGGCAGCTGCTGTCTCATTTGCTCCTGTAGCTGTGGATTCCCAGCAAACAGAGGGTTGTTCATCAACACCTGAAGAACAACACACAAGATCAGTACAACATAAACAAGCATTTACATATCACAGCAAGCAGACGATGATGTCCAGCAACCTGTGAGGCGACGTCAGGATTCTGGGAGAGAGACTGCATCATAGTGCGCATATACGGAGCAGAAAGCATGTTCTGCATAAGCTGCGGGTTCTCCGAGATCTGCTGCATGAGGCTTTGCATGCCAGGACTGTTGAACATACCTGCTTAACAACACGTAAACCACACAATTAGATACAGAGTTTATAAAGAAATTTTTCCCTACATCAATGCAACATGCAATTTATCATGCAATATTTTTCCCGCTTAAGAAAAAGAAAAGGGCAAACACAAATATGCTCTTCTAGATGATTACGGTTTCACACACATCTGTATCTAAAGCAAATCCAAACATAAGATTAATACCGTTGCCAAGAGTAGAAGAGCCGATTCCCAGAGGATTGGACACGCTGGGTGTGGTGGAGCTCGTGCTGGGGCTGGTGGTGGTGGCCGTCCCAGAAGAGGTGCTGTCAGGGGGGCCCCAGGGATTCGGTAGAGGCTCTCTGTTTTCCGTCCTGGACGGCTGAATTCCCGAGCCATCAGCATTCCCACCCAAGGCTGAGAAGGGGTTATTTCCAAACTATTCAGAGAGAAAATTAAATATTAACTGAAACATTGTTATATCAATGGAGAATTAGTGAACTTTAGCATTGCAATTCATGCTTGTGTTCATGCTAATGTCTGATTAATTTAATGAATACATAAGGAATAAGCTTTAATGTTGATAAATAAGCATTTAATGGATCATTGTAATACTTTTCAGACCTGTTCACGTGCAGCACTAAACATGGGCTCCTGGATGTCCGTGTACATCCTCCGGAGAGCGTTGTATCCTCCGGGAATACTCTCTAGGTTGCTAAGCGCCCGATCCTGGTTACGCATCATCTCTTGCATCATGGCTGGGTTCCGCGCTAACTCCATCGTCTTGCAGAGCAGGAAGGAATTTAAATATTTTTACATTAAAGAATTTGTCTTATGAATTTCCACTATAGGAAGAAAAAGGCCTCAATATATAGGAACTGCCCATAATATGTGTGTGTGGTATAGAAGAATCTCCTTTCAAACACACCTGTCTCATGAGCTCTGGGTTGTTAAGCATGTGTGAAATCTCCGGGTTGCGTTCCATTAGCTGCTGCATCTGTGGATTGGCCACGATCATCTGTCTCATCAGGTCAGGGTTGGACATCATGCTCTGCACCAGCGGGTTCTCCATGATCTGAGACAACATCTCTGGGTTGGACATGAGCTGTCGCTGCATCTGCTGCTGAAGCTCCATGAAGTTAGCAGAGCCCATACCAAGATTAGCCAGTCCTGGCAGGTCACCGAATCCAGCTAAAAAACACAGATAAACAGATCACTGCATGCGCTCCATAATTATTCACCATTCAGTGTGAAAGACATCTTGGACTCACACTGACCCCTAATGCTGTTGATGTAGCACCATGCAAAGCTAAAGTTCAGTTACTGCTGCTATTGTGCTTTGTACATTCAACCATGATGAAGTTATATGATTATAAAATGCCCCTATAAGATGACCCACTAATAAACGCTTATATTAGGCTACAGGTAAGAGTACCTCTAAATTCAAAACATTTGCATTTCAAACCATGTTTAATGAAGAAAGGAATCAATAAAGGATACCAATAATATTAAATTTGTATTACATATCATTACCTACTATATCACATTAAACATCAATACATTTCTATATATTTCAAATGTTATAATGTTCCTGTTTTGTGATTTTTTCTTCCTATGTAAAGTTGCATTGTAATAATAAAACATTGTAAAGCGCTATAAGTAAAATTAAAGGGACTAAAATCAGCACATCATTAGCTATTTGCTTCTGCAGGTAAAATGCACAAACTCTTACTACTTTCAAACCCTCACCAAGTATATTGGCTGGCTGGGATGGGACAGGGGACGTCCCGCTGCCCTGGGATGCACCCAGGCTTCCAGCCGGGCTGGGGTTAGCAAGGCCGGTGTTGTTTCCTTGTGATGGTCCAGCGCCAGATAAGGCAGAGGTCTGTGGACTACCACCACCAGCAGCAGCCCTAGAGTCAAACAAAACTTAAACGTGACTTAACACACTAACATACAACACAAAGCATTTGTATATAAAACACGGATTTTGCTTTGACATAGACGGCAGTTGTTCTTACTTCTGTGCGGTTTTGATGACCAGGTGAACCGTGAGTCCGTCTTTAATGCCATGCTGACTGAGAGTGTCTCCGTCTTTCAGTATCTTACCAGCAAAAATCAGAACCAGCTGGTCCTGCTTTGCCTTAAATCTTTTGGAAATTTCTTCTTTAAACTGTTTGAACAAAAAAGTCGTCACGTAACGCGTCAGGTACGATCAACACAACACCTGTAAGCATCGCCAAAGACCTTTTTATTAAACTGACGTGGTAAACATCAACCTAAAACACCGACGAAACTCAAAGAGAGACAGACAGTAAGTGTCATCACTTTTAAAGGGCGGGGAAGTCACGTGACATCTTCATTTTAATTTCTATATTGTTGTGAAATCACATCAAAAAAAGTCAGACTCGAACCTTTCACCTGCACACGCATTGTTGAGCAACCACAACAGCCGCAGATAGAAAACTCATTTACATGCTCCAATAAACCCTCAAAATAACGACGAGGAAACTCGTAATGGCCTCATTTTAGTGACAGTAAAACTAAAACTCCGTTTATTCGCTCGTTGGGGAGATTCGGCTCGGCTCAGTCAGTCGTTAGCTCGTCGGCTAAAGCTGTTAGCCGCTGTTGTAACGACACGAACGCCGGAAGCGCGGAAGTCTCACCTGTGCGACGGACGAATCTTCGGCTATGGCTATTTCTTCTTTATCCTTCGGTGTTTTAACGGTGACTTTGATGATGGTCGCGCTAGCGGCGGCATCTTCCTCTGTGTTGGTCTCCACGGCCGGATCCGTGCCGCTGTTCTCCGCCATCTTTACTCCGCTTTTACTTCATTACATCAGCGCGCCAACGAGCAGCGAGGAAGAGTCGCAGCTCCCGCGCGCGCACGTGAGCCGCACCACAGCGACCGCTGCAGGCGCAGCGTGTCAACCACAATTCATTCTTCACTGCAGAGACATCCAGACCGACCATAATGTCCACCTGACACATGGAGAAATCCTTTTAATTCTATGTGTTTATTTGTTTTACTGTATTTACATGTATTTTCTGTATTGCATATTCTAGGGCTGTATTGCTCTCACTCTCTCAATGTCAGTGTGCTTTATTTATTATACTTAAAAATTAACATTTATATTTATGCATCTGGCAGACACTTTTATCCAAAGCGACTTACAGTACATTTTATCAGTACATGTGGTCCCCGGGCACTGAACCCACAACATTTTGCGCTGCTAACGCAATGCTCTACCAGCTGAGCTACAGAAATTGGATGTATGTTCGAAACGTATGTTCGGTTGTGCAGTTACAAGACTGGAATGACAGGTTGAGCTGATTGCTTTTGTGTGTGGCAGTGTATAAATTGATCCAGTTAAGGTGTGTAAACTTGCTTCACCATTCAGCAGAGAGTCTCGTACCTGCCGTCGTGCCATTCGCGGTCAGTTTAAAGCAATGCTTCTCTTAATAAAAATATGAGAAGAACATCAAAATTATATTTTTAAGATTTAAATAAAGCTATAAAACTGCCTTTTCCCAACAATTTCCTTCTAGCAACAGTAACACAGGTGTGCACTTCCTTCTGCAAACATTGTAATCACCATAATCACGATTATTCGATTGTGTTTGGGAGGAACAAATTGTTCCTCGTATCAAAGTCGTATCATAACAGTTGCTATAGAAGTATTTTTTAATTTGTAGTTTAAAAAGTGTGTCAGACTGTTGTTGCTGTATCTGTCATGTTGCACTATTTCATATTTCATATTCATGCTTGTGCATCCGTTTAGAGCTTCAGGACGTCCCTGAAAGTGTCTCAGGGTGAAGATGTGACTGTCATCACCTTAAACAACAAGAGCAGGTCGCCCATTTCACTTCAGAGTCTGAAGCCAAACTCAGTGCCTGTGTAGTGTGAACACATATAGACGCTCAGCAGTGGTAATCTAACACTGTGGATTTTGCTGTAGAGACTCTATCATTGTAAAGTTATGAGTAAAGCTCTTAGATAAGTGTGACCTCTAGTTCTCAAACTCCTCCTTCACCAAACACTGATCAAAGAACAGCACATATCAATCTGAACACGCCTGCTGCCTTTCTCACCCACCGGACTGTATAAAAGACACTGACCTTGCTGATGTTGCTCAATCGATTCAGAGCAGATTCTGAGTCCATCAAGTGTACGGTAACTTTTTCCTTTATTTTCACACAGCTACGAAATATTACCAGCGCTGTTTACAGTATTGCATGTCTGTAATAAT
Organism: Botia almorhae; assembly: GCA_036877575.1. NCBI lineage: Eukaryota > Metazoa > Chordata > Actinopteri > Cypriniformes > Botiidae > Botia > Botia almorhae. The sequence continues at coordinate 10,089 of JAZGTJ010020847.1, forward strand.
TGCAACTAAAATCTAGGCAAAATGATCATTGTGAATGTGAAATGTAAATAATTGTAATATGTTTGTCCTTCTGTTTTATGGATCTCTTAAAAGGAACAACTA
>JAZGTJ010020848.1:0-10190 GCA_036877575.1 Botia almorhae
TATCATGACCTCAATAAGAGACAATCTTCAAACTGACCCAAGCTTATAAAAAAAGCAATGTGCAAATGGTCGACAGATTGGGCTGCCTCTAAGCACTGCTTTTTTCAGCACAGTGTCTGCTTAGACCTTATCTGACAGTTTAATACCTTAACAGCTTTCCTGACAATACATCCTGAATGCATAGCCACAGACAGATACATTCAGACAGATACAAGCTTCCTGTTTGTACACTTTAATTGAAGCAACAAACAGACCACAGAATCTGAATTTATATCAAGACATTTCATGTTCTTTACAACAGTAATTAATAAAGGTTTAGAAAGACTGTGGTTATGGTTGCTCACATATAAACCTGAAAGCAGCTTACAGTGATAGTTCTAAATCTATTTACCAGGCAGAATGTTTAAGTAAGGACAAGAATTAGATGATGCTGGAATTAATGGTAAGAAACGTGCATCTGATGAGCAGTCACTGTTTTAAGATACACTTAGAGAAGACATTTCACAGTCAGAAAACAATGTTAACATGCTTCCGGAACATAAAGAAACAGAAGTTGTTGTGATATGTATATAATACTTAAATTAGCTTCAAATGAAACAATCACACACACTTCAACAGCAAAGGTGTATAACAGATCACAGTAAGGGTAGACAGCAGATTTAATTTGATATGAATAAAAACCCTTTTGGAGAATGCCAGTACAGTAAATAAACAGAGGCCAATATACTAATGTTTATTATCTATCATAAGACAGAAGTATGAAAAGCGAGCGCCTGCACATGTGCAGGTAACAAATAAACCAGTATATGAATTGATATTCTGTTAAATATTTTAACTAACCTCTGAGTGCTGGCAGGAGTGAGCGATCACTCTTGTTGTCGCATTTGTTGCACTCACTGAAGTACAGCAGTAGAAAAACATCCACTAGCACCCAGACCAGAGAGGTGGTTAGTACCACCTTACAGTACACAAATCGTCTCATGAGCCTGCTGGAGTCACAAGCTCACTGACAGACAAGAGACAGGGCTGGGGGTGATGGGACAGGACACATGGCAAGACGTCATCCCACTGGAAAAAGACGAGAAGTACATGGACATTATATGAACTTATTTTTGAAATTATATGAAAACTTATTACAAACACTGTTCATTTGGCCTATAGCAACAACAAATATCAAAAATTCCACTGACCTCAGAAAATACAGAAAGTACATAAAAACAAAGACTTACGCATATGTAAGTTTGATTTTTGGAGGACTTTTAGAATTGTGTAATCAAGTTATGTTACTAAGTGTGGGGTGTTTCACATAACGGCTTGTTTCCCTAGTGAATGCCATGTCATTACATTTTTGTGGCGCTCCAGAATAACAGGTCACATGACACTCTAAAATGATAAAGTCCCTAATGTTATATATGCTAAACGAGGGTGAATTTTATTATTGCCTTATCTTTTTTGGCTGTAAATTTGCATGCACAGCCCTGTGTTAAAATACTGTCACATTACTGAAAATGTAGTTAAAATGATGGTTCACCAAACAATGAAAATTTGCTGTTAATTTACGCACACTCACTTAACATTATTTCGAATGTTTAAGGATTATTCAAATTGTCTAGCTTTTTAGACACTGTATTACAGTTAGTGCTTGATACAAGAATGTCATTCAAACTTTAATTCTGCATGTTTTTAAAACAGTCTACTAACAATTTAGGAATAATGTTTTTAATATATATGATAAATAACAAAGTTCTACTAACCCTACTGCAAGAATGTTCTTTATAACTTAATAACATTAGGGTATGCAACTTGTCAATGTTCTAAAAACTTTCCCTGTTAACTGGGAATTTGCTGTTACTAGCAGCCACCAAAAAACATACTAAAAGCCACCCACATCACCTTACCGCAGCATCATCTTAAATGTGAGCATTATGGGGTTTCTCTCAGACATTCAATTCATCCAGCAGACTGGTGTGACGTCTAATCATCTTCCAGTCTGGTGTATGGTTACCTCAGCTATTATCATTTGTCTCCTGAAACTTAAAACCTGAGAAGAACATTGATCGGTTTTAATTAAGAAGCTTTTAACTTAACATTGGGGCTGTGCTTATTCTAATTCACAGCTGTGTAGCTAATCAGACCTTATTCATTTCCAGATATAATTATTTGACAAATTTGACTTGTTGCTGCAAACAATTGCATTTGCAACAGCGTTATTGTTACACAATGAGAATTGTCGCATACAAGTACATACTGTAAGCCTACACGTTTTTCAAATTCAATTATTGCGATTGCTGTATAAAGTATTGAAACTAAAAATAAGGTAAGACATAAACATACTTTTTGGCCAACCCTAGTGCATTAAGTCATCAAGTTTTCGAACAGGGATAGCATGCCTCAGATTTTAGGGAACCCAATAATGTAATACAACACTGATCCTCAAGCCAGAATCTTTTTTCAAGTAAAACCACTTCAGGCCATTTTAGAGGCAAAACATGTGCTTGAGTTCCTGAGTCAGCATCTTTTCTCATTAAGGCATTTTTTCATGCATGGAGATTGTAATCTGTACATCAACATCTAATCTAATCTGAATCAGCAAATGTGCAAACATTCTTTTGGATTGACATATTACCTAATGCCATGGGGTTCAATGCCACAACATAATAAATTGAACATGCAATAAATATTGAAACAGCTACAACAGGGATTTTTCCACAATTATTGATAACATTTAGATTATTTGTCTTTGATTTAAATGTGGCATCAGGAAACAACCTTTTTTTTCTTTTTTACACTGTTACTAAAATAAGAGTTTATTTAACTGACAACCAGTCAAGTTGCTGTTGTCTATACAGAGTTCTCCATAACATAAATGGCAGAGACCAAGTAAAACAATAACCCTTATATACTCACTGAATGAAGGCTGAAAGATTGTTGTGCTCCTCTATGACCAGTCAACTACGTGTTGCGTCTGTTTCCTATTTATAAATAAGGGTACATCAAATTTAACTCCAAGAAACGACATAGCTCCCGTAATACAAAATAACACCCCCCAGATCTATTAAATCAAATGAACTGAACTGTCCCTCACTGCAGTCTCCGTAAAAAAAATGATGTGAGCATGCATTTTGCCCGCTGCATCACTGGCCAGATTTCATTTCTTGAGTCAAATGCACGGATGTTGGAACCGCATGTCCCGCGCCAGGTCTCCGTTCTGACAGAGGTATAAACTGTCATTTGTCTTTCGATCAATATCACCAGTGGATGCTATCATATTATTTCATATGATGTCAAGATCGTAAGACGAGTCTATTCACTCAGTATGCTCTAAGAATGCGGTGACTGGAGGGGCGGGTTCATCTGAAGACATCAATGCGCAAGTGCATCACAGGCGTCTGGTACATGTAGGCTGTTTGGAATAGCTGATCTTTCATAAATAACAATACTACTAATAATAATAAACACACACGTAAAAACACATAAAACAATGTCTTATCTGAGGACGACGAATTCTTTTAGGATTTTTCTCTATTTTCTATGAACTATATGAAATATAAATAAAAATAAATATAAATATATATAATATATACTTTAAAAGATTTTTAAATAAATGTTACATATTACTGGAGATAAAGCTTAAAGTCTCTTTCAGCATCAGACATTATTGCAACCCTGAAACCGTTCAGTTGTAACCAATATTACCAGAGACAAAAAAATGAATAGGAATGAATTTATCAAGGTTAAAAACAATAAACTTGTAATTAACACCTCTGAAATTCATTTTCATTCGGTTCGGTTTTATTTCGTGTGATTTCACTGGAACAGACAGACCCTGTTGGTGGAAGATGTAACTACACCTTCACCTTTAGGAAGCCAAAAGCTTTGAATCTTAAAAGATCATTAAGTTGTAAATGTAATTTTTAAAGCAACATAAATGCACAGAATGTCATTATAGCTGTTGTTTTAATTATATTTAGTTATATTTAAAATGTTGCATTGTTTTAAAGCAACTTTACTTCTAATGAAAATAAAAACAGAAAAATGATCAAACATATAAATGCAAGCTAGTTTATTCCTGATTGGTGCTGTGTGATGATTTAGCATGTGACGACAGGCCACAGAAGCTACTAAAAGACCTGTTAACAAATGGAAGTTAGCTTCTGATTAGTCAAAGCAAGATGTTTTCAGGCACTCAGGATGCAAGGCAAAAAGACAAAGCGTCTTATTCCATTCCCAGGGAACAAGGGTCGTTCCCTTTGAACACCCGAGATGTTCCCTTTTGAGGGACGTTGCGTTGTGAAATGACACTTCGGAGAATGCTGCACCACACAGCCTAGAGGTATCCTGTTGTGAAGCCTGTTCAGGCGCAACTCAGGACGAGGGGACACACCTCTGAGGACACATCTCTGAATGTAATTGCTAATAGTTTGTTTACGTTAAGTTTGTTTGATGCAAAACACATCAACAACTGATCAGATTTTTTCCACTCAGAGGTCCTCCATACATAGGCCTCCAAAGTCCACAACGAGAAAAGTAAATGCAGCTGCCTATGGTCAGCCAACTTAAGGTGGAGGATGGATGGCTTAAAGTACCACAGACTGTGTCACATTTGTTGGCATTTTGGGCACATAACCTGGCCTAGGGTGAAGAATGGCCTTGACCCACCCTGGAATGAACGCCACACAGGAGGGGGACACAGAGGGCCTGCAAGTCCCCAACCATTTTGAGGGATGTAATAGCCAGCAGAAAGGCCATCTCAAGGGATAAGAACTTCTCTGACACCAATGGGTTCACAGGGCTCCAGGGATAGCCCCTGTAGAACTACTGCCAGGTCCCACCCTAGTACTCTTGACCGGATTGATGGCCTCATCCTCTTAATGCCTTTTTACAATGTTACATTGCTTTAAAGCAGCTTTACATATAAAGAATAATAATAATAAAACACAGAACAAATGTCAGACATGGTAATAGTATTATTGAAAATAATATGTGTAAGATGTATAACACTAATTACGCGTACTAGGTTTATAGTAGGTGTATGAATAAAGGGTTGACTGAACCGATAAAACCAGAAAATTAAGCAAGATATGCGTTCCAGCTTACATGGAGATGGCGTATAAAAAGATAACATCTTATGGGACAGATATAAGGGATACATATAAGGGATTTGCAATAGTACTTTTAACTACACACAACACGCAAAAATAAAATACATGCATAAATAAAATATATACAATTATCAGAAGTTTACAATTTACAAAACCCTAAGCTAAGTTAGACGTCAGCAGTCTCCCAGAAAGCAAGCCAGGGTGACAGTGACAAGGAACCAAAAATGATGTACAGATGGAAAAAAATCCTTGGGAGAAACCAGGCTTAACCGGCAGGGTCAGTTCTCCTCTGGCACAATATCAGGCACCATAAAGTGAAAACATTCCACTTTACGGGATAATGTTCCCTCATGGAGGGATTTCTGGATTTTAAAATGGTCTCAACAACTCTGGTTAAAAGACCAGAATCTGAGAGCTGGTTTCCCCCAGAGGCCAGAGCCATAGCTTCCTATTGGTCACTCCTGATAGGGATCTCCTAAAGAGGGCCTGCAGGGAGCACTATGAGGTCTGAAAACCAAACTCAGGCCAATCAGAATGGGGCTACCAGGAGTAGACTGGTAATGGGGCAGCAGGACAGGATGCCCTGATGATTTATATAGGTGACTACCGATGTATTGTCCATATGGACTAGAACATGATAACCCTGAGGTCTGGGAGGAAGTGTTTCAAGGTTAGAAGCACAGCCATCATCTCCAGGCAATTTGTGTGCCACGGAAAAAGATCCCAGAAACGGTGGCCAGGATCAACTGAATACGAGTGGGTAACAACTATGTTTACATCATAGTGGAGTCCCACACTACCCCCGAAAACATAATTCTCTGCTGAGAGATAGTAAACTCTTCTTGACATTCAGCCTCAGTCCCAAACACCTCAGATGGCCAAGGACAACATCTAAGTGCTGCCATTTCTAAAATAAAATAAAGACAAAATATAGCTAAAATAAGACAATATAATTCAATATAATACATCAATATAATTTAGTATGCGGAGTCCCTGATGCCCAGCAGACCCAGGGCTGCATCCATACACTTTGTGAAGGTGCGGGGCAACAAGGCAAGGCCAAACGGAAGAACCCGATATTGGTACGCTTTTCCCCAAAAGCGAACCTCAGGAACTTCCTGTGTGAAGAAAGGATGGAAATATAGAGGTATGCATCTATTGTGATTAACCAATCCTCAGATTTGATTTCATTCACAATAATATAGTTTAGTTAACATCTTAAAATTAAATATCCTCAGACAATGGTTTAGAAGTCGCAGATCTAAACTTGGACGCAACCCCCAGCCTTCTTTGGAACAAATTTGGAACTAAATCGAAGCACACAAGGCAGCAGGAAGCAAACAACGATTTCCTGAGGGCTCTGTGAAGGAGCGAAATGTAGTCCTCAGAGGCCCAAGCCTCTTCTCCTAAGCTTTCATAGAAAGAAGAATAGTCCTCATCTGTTTTCCCTAGAGAACGCTTCGGGTGAGAGCACTGCTTTGACCCCCAAGCTCTTTGAAGGCAGGCTTGAGAGGCAACACTCTTCTTCTTCTGCTGCTGCCTGTACAAAGAGCTGGCAGCAACCGCATGAGACCTAGAGCAGCTGGGAATAAACTTTTTAAATGCCTCCTATGTTTCGCCTCCTAAAACCTCTCAGTGACTGAATTAACAGCATCTCGGAAGAGGTTGGGGCATCAAGGAGGAATTTCTTATGCCTCTCCTTGATGTCCAAGTGGTTTAGCCAAAAATGTCTCTCCATGGCCACCAGAGCTACCATGGAGCAGCCAATGGCATTGGCCTGATGTAGCCCTTTGCTGTCATCAGGCCCAAAATTCCCCTCTGATACAAGACAACCAAGCCTAGTGTGAGTACACCCTATTTATCTTGGTCTTATTTTTGCACTGAATAGAATCTTATCTTAGCTTATTCATCTTAACTTCTTCAAATCATACACACTGTACAGCAGCTGCTCTTCACCTGTTCTTAGTGTTCTGAACAGAATAGTGGCAGCAGTAACATACATCCTCATCATCACAGGTCTGTGAGTTTTGGGAGAAAAATTCAGTTTGTGCTGCTTCGGTTTTTTAGACATTTATTTTTTAACATATTATTTACAGGTCATTCAGCGGTCACACAGCCCCCCCACATGCTCCAGATTGTGCCGGTAAAAGTTTCGTTTGTGCTGCTTTGGTTTTTTAGATATTCAAATAATATTTAATTAGGTTTTTCTAAGGTCACTGCATGCTCTAAATTCAGCCCAAATAATCTAGTTTGTTTGTGCCAGTTAAGTTTCCTCTTGCGGTTGTTTTTTTCTAAATGTCGTACGGTGAAGATAATAATAAGGTAAGATTCAGACGGCAAACCAAATCATATTAAATACTGGCATTCACCTTACTGTTACATTTAACTGTTAACACTGTTACACTGTTACACTGTTTACAAAATGCAACGGACTCAGAGTCAGTGGATCACAAGATGTGGGGAATGTAACACGAATTCAAAGGTAAGTGTTGTCATTTTTGTTACGTAAACAACAATACATTTTGTCATACACTGTTTTGCATGTAAGGCAGAGCCGCTTATTTATGTGCGATTCGTCCCTCAAAACACTAAATATTTGTTTAGCATAAGTTAAGATCCACATGCCACTCATTAATAAAATAATTAATAAAATCAAAGCTTAGACAAGATGTCAATAAGATTGAGTGAGGTCAGTCAGTCACGCTAGAAAGGCAGCGTTCTTTGAAAACAAGTTACTTGTTTTTACAGATAAACCTTATGAAAAATAACCATGGTTTTACTAAAAACCAAAACATATTATTACAAGAGTTAAACCATGGTTGTCACAGATTAACCATGGCTTTGCTACACTAACCATAGTTTAACTATAATGTTTGTTGTAAAACTGAATACTATTATACTATATATTATACTACTAATACTAATATACTATTTGAATACCATTTTAATCTACCAAAAACAGAATTGTAGTACAGCAGCATATATATGTATGTACTGTATGTATTTATGTATGTATTGTCACGGGTGAAGAATCACACAACAAGGCAGGCGCCCAGGACATCCACTGCAGGGGGGCGTGGTCCGTCACCAGAGTGAACCTGCGGCCCTGGAGGTAGTACCGCAGCTCCAGGACTGCCCACTTGATGGCCAGGGCTTCCTTCTCGACGGCCGCATATCTCGTCTCGGCCGGGGACAGCTTCCTACTTATGTAGATCACCGGCTGCTCCTCACCTTCCTGGACTTGGGACAGGACCGCCCCCAGTCCCGTGTCGGAAGCATCCATCTGTAGGGGCAGCTGAAGCCCGGGGCGCGCAGAATGGGCAAGGAGGTGAGCGCCGTCTTGATCCGGCAGAACGCCTCCTCCAGCGTGGGGCTCCAGACCACCCTCTCGGTCTGCCCCATTCCTGGTCAGGTCTGTCAGAGGGGCGGCTAGGGAGGAGAAGTCGGGGATGAAGCACCGATAGTAACCCGCCGTGGGGCGGAGTGGATGGCCTCCACCTTCTTGTCCTGGGGGCGGATGAGACCCCGGCCCACCTGGTACCCCAGGTACTTCGCCTCAGAGAACGCCAGTTGACACTTTTGGGGGTTGGCGGTCAGTCCAGCCCTCCGCAGATGGTCTAGGTGGTCGTCCCATGCCTCGGAATGGACCACCACGTCGTCCAGGTAGGCAGCGGCGTAGCTCTGGTGGGGCCGCAGGAGGATGTCCATCATCCTCTGGAACGTTGCGGGGGCCCCGTGGAGGCCGAAGGGGATGGTTCGATACTGCCAATGGCCGCTGGGGGAAGGTCTTCACCTTGGCGGTCTTCACCTTGGCGGTCTTCACCTTGGCGGTCTTTACCTTGGCTGTCTTGATGTCGTGGTGGACGACGTTGGTCTGCCCAGACCTTGGCAACGGCCCCACAAGATCCATGCCAATCCGCTCGAAGGGTACCTCGATGATGGGCAGGGGGATGAGCAGACTGGGGGAAGGCATCCTGGGCGCCGTGCGCTGGCAGGTTGGGCAGGCTCGGCAGAAGCCCTTCACCTCGGCCTCCAGGCCAGGCCAGTGGAACCGGTCACGGATCCGCTGGATCAGCTCCAAAATGACCTCCGTTTTGCTCTGCGGGACCACGAGGAGGTCCTTTTCCTCCCCCCTCCGCTGGGCGACACAGTACAGCAGACCTTTGCGGACGATGAAGTGCGGGAGAGGAGGGGCTGGGGGAAGACGTCCTTGGCCCGCACCTGGGCGTCCTCCCTTTGCTCCTTGGCGAACGAGCCTCCCTCCGCGGCCTGCTGGTATACATCACAAAAGGGGTTAGAGGAAGAAGGGGGGGACTCACCATCTCTCCCGCTGTCCGAGGCCAGCAGCGCCGGCTGGTGGCGTTGTCCTTGCTGCCGTCTGCGGCGTCGACGGCTCCCCCCTGGGCTGGCGGGCTGGGTGATAGTGACGAGCAGGCGGTCGAACCCCGGCCAGTCGCGTCCCAGCAGTACCGGGACGGGCAGGTCCTGCAGCATCCCCGCCTCAACCAGCCAGGCGCCATGGGCGGCTGTGTTATATTCCCACTCCTGGAACTGCTGCGCAGCGCAGATGAAGGAGAGACCCAGCCTGGCGAGGATCTCCCGCTTCACTTCCGGGTACTCCTCCGTGACCGCAGGGAGAAGTACGCGCGCTGCGCCTCGCCGGTGAGGAGGGGCGCCAGCAGCCGCGCCCATTCCTCGTGGGCCCAGTCTTCACGAGTCGCGGTGGTTTCGAAGACCCACAAAAACAAAGGACATTCTGTGGAGTTGCTTCCCAGGTCAGTGTCAATCCACAGAAAATCTCCCAGACTGTAACTGTAAGAAACTTTCCCTACACAGAGCACTTTTGCTGAGGTAGAGTCGATCTTCAATTCAGAGGGACACTGTGATGGACTTTGGATTGGCCTGAGGCAGGGGGACTCTGGAAGGATGAGGCCTTCTTCCACCGCGGTCTGAAGATGAGCCATGCCTGAAGCCTGCAGTACAGCACAGCAACAGAGGTGCAAACAGATGATTTCCCTTGCGACGTGTGTTGAGACTGTAATACTGCGAGGAGCACTGTTTTGTGAGGGTAACACATGCACTTTTTGT
>JAZGTJ010020849.1:0-10190 GCA_036877575.1 Botia almorhae
CATCTGGAAATCTCGCAGTGACTCTCTCAGGTCACAGCTGAACAGTTTACCACTGTCTGTTCACTGATGACGGTCAGACCCTCATCACATCCTCAGAGGACGCCACTGTCCGAGTAACTCAGCTGCAGCTGCACCTGTTTCTCATCACATGCAGATACAGATATTCTAGGACGTACCCTGTTCATTATGCTTGGGTCTTGGGTCTATACATTTCAAAACATTAGTTGAATACCGTTCAATATCAATTGGAATTGGTTAGTAAGTCAAGCATTTTTGTTTATATCAGATTTATAGGGCTAGTGTTAAACTTAATCCCAACTCTGGAATTAAGGTTAGGTTTATCAAGTTTATCAAGTCAAAGGTTTCAGAATCCTTAAATGTCTACACACAAATATGGGGTTAAAAATTGAAAGCTCTCTATCGCTCTCTGCTGGTGTGGAAGTGCAGGACAGGTGAGTGCCTTGTGTTAGAGGGTTTTATGACAGTACTGTCAGGGTAATGACAAATCTAATATACAGCGTGCAGCTCATTAGTGTGGAAGCCACCAGTAAAACATCATCAAGCTCAGATTGTCATAGAAGTTGTTAATCATGTTAACAGGTGACACAAGCAATTATCATAATCAACGTTTTGAAAAATCTGAATTAGACACAATAGACGTGTTTAAGTGTAAACACATTTACATTTATGCATTTGGCAGACACTTTTATCCCAAGCAACTTACATTGCATTATACTATACGTTGTTTCCAAGTATGTGCAATTCCTGGGATTAAACCCATGACCTTGGCATTGTTAATGCCATGCTCTAACCACTGAGCTACAGGACAGCTGAGCTACAGCTGAGAACATACAGGATCTAAAATGGACACCTGCAAATGTTGCCCATAAATTAAGAGTTATAACAGCTATAAACTACATTTTAGATTTTTAATGATCTTACATCTTTATGATGATGTAATTATTTATGGGTTTATTGTTCACCCAACGTGGTCATGCATTAGCAGCATTACAAACATGCTAGTAACTGTCTCTTGACCAGACATTACAAACATGCTAGTAACTATCTCTCGACCAGCTAGCAATTAGCTCCTTTTATATTCTGGGCAGTTGCACTTGGTACATCTGTTTTCATTTTTATGCCTGCAAGTGTGTTTACAGTCAGTGGTTCTGTGTAAGATTGCGGACATTTGTGTCACTTCCTGTTTAGCTATTCAACACATAAAAATAAGTCACTGCTGTTTCTCGTCTGTTGTAGGTTTGGGATCTGAACAGTGGACATAAACTGCAGGACCTCACGTGTCATAAGGGAGCCGTGCTGTCATGTGACATGCGCTGACGGACAGCGTTTTGTCTCCACCTCAGCTGATATGACGACAAGGTCAGAGAAGGTCTCTCTCTCTCTATGTTCAGATCCAGAGCTCTCACTGTGCGAACACCTGTTCCTGTTACAGCGATAGATTGTGTTTACTTTAGGTGTGAGTCTGTGTGTTTGTGACAGTGAGTTTTGTTTGTTAATGGTGCGTTACCTCTTGTGCGTTAAACCTGCACGTGAACATTTTCACACAGAAATTGTGAATCATTGAAAAGTTGTTGTTTTTCCCACCCTAAACTTCTAATAATATTCAGATGCTCACAAACCCAATGTGCAAAAAAAAATCTCTTAAATCTTCTTCAGGGTAGCAAAGAACCATGTGTAAAATGCACAGCTGGTTAACAGTCCAAAGCATAATCGCTGTTTTGTTTTTTTGGCGATTACTTTTAGAAAACAGAAGGATAAGTTTGCAATTTAGCATAATAATCCAGAATCATCAACATTATAACGAGAGCAGAAACGAATTTATATGCACGTGCACCTGTTGTAAATTCAGCTGAAATTTTGCACGGGAATCTTTTCTGCGCACATAAGAAAACTTGTGCGTAATTATTATCGAATGAGACCCAGCGGGAGCTGGTCGGGTGTGAGGCATGTTTTATGTGACTGTTTGGAGTAGTTTTGCTGAGCCCAGGGTGCTCTCAATAATGACGCCATGTATAGCCAGATACTGGCTAATTAACTCAGCAGGTCCTGTACAGTCACATACACACACACTCGTTGTGTCCTCTGTCAGTGGTAAAGGTCAGGCTTCAGCTTGCTCATCTGAGCTCATAATGAGATGAAGTTCTCTCGCTCCACTAATGAGACGCCATGATCACGTCTGTCTCCCACAACATCATACTGGCCAGAAAAAGAGACGGAGAAAGAGATAAAGACAGAAAAGGATTGTTGAGAGCTGATCAAATCATTTACGCCATTTGGACTCGCCTCAATTAATGACTCATTTTGACTAAAATTAGAGACGGAGGACAATTTATAAAGATTTAAGACAGGCAGCAAAAATCTGTTCTCGACTCATGGCAGATTTGACAGAATCTGAATTTAAACCAAATATGAACGTGTAGTGTCACATCCATGTATAGGTTAAGCGTATATTAAGATTTGTTTGTAATGTCTCCATGTGAACGATCTCAAATCTCAAATCAAGTGTGTCTGTGACAGGCTGCCCCTGCAGTGTGTATGTGTGGGTTTACTTGATTTTTGGTAAAACTTCGTCTCCAAATGGTTAAAAAAACCTGACAAATCTGAGCAAAGCCTCCTTTTTAGAATGTCCTCATTTGTTAAAACGCTTTAAAAATATAGTAAAGTTTTTGTTTTTTAATTGTAAAAATGCAGAAAGTTTTCTGGGTTAGTGAGTGTAGATTAGGATTAGGTTATAGTATAACTATATACTAGCTGTGTAACTAGCTGTGTATAAAAACGATAGTCTGAATGTCGCCGTTTAGATAGATAAATGATCTTATTGATCACCTACTGTTATTTGAGTCATTGCATTGTGTCTCAGTACTGTAAATTTTAGCTGTATATTCATGATCAGTGAACTAGCCAGCGCTTTTGGACACAGTATGTGCATGAATGCATCAAAAGCCTCTCTGTCTTACTGTATGTTCTTTCATGTGCCCTGTGAGTTCAGCACTGCAGTGAACCGTGACACATATGAGGAAAAGCAAATGTCTGTCAGCTACTGTTACATCATTACTATAGCAACCGATGCAGATACACCTGATATTGACTACACTGCCTGATCTAGTGAGCACATTTCATCACTTACAAAATGACAATTTTGATCAAAAGATGAGAAAACCCAACTGGATTTGTGTGCAGTGTATAAATGGCTCTTGTAGCAAAGTAAACAACAGCGTATGTGACAAACAATCATAGTCAGCTCTGCGGTACTTAAAGACATTTATAATGCAATTATTTTCTTGCATATTATTTAATTTTATTGACTTCCATTGTCCATTTTAAGACAAGACCCCTCAAAACAATTTTGATTTTTGAACTGATTTGGTCTGTTTAGAGTTTGCTAATGTTTGCGTTTATAACTTTTGCTCTTGTTTATGCAGAAAATAGAATAAACAGTAACTGCTGATTTGGTTTCCTCAGGTTTGGAGCAGTGTCTCATGGGAAATGTTGTTTTTGCTGAAGGGACACAAAGACTGTGTAAGGAGCTGCTGTTTCTCTTGGGACAGCAAATGCCTAGCAACCGGCGATAACAACAGAGAAATAGGAGTAAATATAAAATAAGTGTTGTGTTTTTTTTCTCTCTCTCCAGTAGAACCCACCTATTGTCCAAACTGCCTGTCTTTATTTTTAATCTTCTCTTGCTGTGCGACAGGCCCCAGCGCTCAAAAATGTAAAGAAGGAAAGATCTACTTCTTCAATTAAAGATGCTGCTCAAAGAGAGGCAGACAGAGAAAGCAGAAGCCCAAAAACAGAGCAAATGGCATGCAATGCTGTGACGCTATAATTTATAGCCTGTGGTGCTGTTTCAAAGCTCAGCCCTCTGTTATTTAACTCTGTTTGCTGTGACTCAGAAACAGGAAGTGCAATGCAGAGACATCACAGGGTAACATGTAAATCAGACTTTAATGGCTGCAATTCAACAGATTAATATAATGCAATTATAGCATCTTACAAGCAATTTTGGATAAAATTGTATTTATAGTATGTTACAAGCAAAAGTTTTCTGTCAAACGTTGTCAGATTGTTTTTGTTTTTTCACCATCGTTTCGCACCCTCTGGCAATTAGCATGTGTGTCCAGTCATGTTCCTTGGGGGCCTCTATCCCTCATCCAACACACCTGAACCAGCTAACCAAGGGGTGTGCCCAAAAAAGCCCCCATACCCTAAAATAGTGCACTATTTGAGGGGACAGCCATTTTGCAGTGGTGTGTAAAATTAGAGTGGACATTAAGTGCACTTCCACAATACACTGCACTAACAAGTGTACAACAGATGTACGCCCAACAGCTAGCCACTAGCATCTACTGCGTCTCGGCAGGAGGTGGCACCCCCAACCCTTGACACACTTAAGTGTTAAATTTGCTCTCTCTCATTTTAATTCACTCTTTCAAATGAACAGTTTCAGTGTGGTAATGTAGGGAATAGTGAATGAGGTATATGGGGCTATTTTGAGCACCGCCAAGGTCTTCAGCATTACAGGCAGGGCTGTTTAAATAGGGGTGGAGCTAAACTCAGCAGTACAGTGACCCTCCAGGGCACGCCTGCCTTATAATACACCAGTTCTTTTGTTTGCCACTGTACCTTTTAAGGAACAGTCATTTGTAGCAGAAATGGTAGCGCATTGGATTAGGAGCGCAAAGGTTTAGGGTTCGATTCCCAGGGAACGCGTACTGATAAATTGTGTGTGTCTTGAATGCGCTGGAAGTTACTTTAAATTAAAATTACGCCACTCGTCTAACATGGCCCTGTAAGTTTAATGCCAGGTTAAATGTAATTTGCACTGCCCCATCCTTATAACAGCTGACAGATTCACAAGACATCAACAACAGTTGTACTTGAAGCTCCTTTATCTCAGAAGATCAGAGAACATTTCGGGAACACACCTCATGATAATGACCTCGTTAATACTTGATGGAAACGATTATTCAGTTTGTTCGTCGTTGTGTTGTTAATTCTTTGCTTGTTTGACTTTAATACATGTTGTTTGTGTTTCTCAGCTGTGGAGGCTGCTGGATGGAGCTCTCTTGAAGATCCGTGTTCAAGATGATGGTTCAAGTGATGATTTTTGGGCATTTCAAATATCAATTTCAAATAGTTTGACAGGTTTATCTATGTGTGTTAAGATATTAAAAATCCTTCACAACATATATAGATAAAAATATATATATACTATACGCGCACACACACACACACACACAATGTACATTAATATTATCTGGCAAACGTCTGCTGAATCACTGAGGTGACAAAAGCACATTGTCACAAATGGAGCAAGCCGAACTTTCATCAGCTGTCACTCATTACCCACAGTGCACTGGAATCTCTTTATTAATCCACTCAGAGCTGTCTGTACATTCTGTAAGTGTCACAGGCCTAATGATGTGTCATCTTGCATCAGTCTGTCAGTTTATCAAATGTGTCTGCGACAGGCTGCCCCTACACTGCTAACCTGTGTGTGTGTGTGTGTGTGTGTGTGTGTGTGTGATAGATCTGTCTGTGGTCCCATAATAAGCTCTGATTGATCACTGGCTGTCCTCTCTCAAGATCCTGCTGTCTGTAATATCAGATGATAAATTAATCATCGCCCGCGTTGGTTTCGTGCCCCCAGCTATCCTCCTTCACGAGACCGAACCAAACCTGCTGTAAATCTGTTCCGAGCACTCAAAGGAAGGAGGAGGTGCATATCACGCCGCGCCTCCTGCTGGAGGAGCACTTCTGTTCTGTTTAGAGAATGTACGTCCCCTGCAGGATCCAGTTATATATCAGAGCCGGTACTGTGTGAACTCAGTTTTTAATTAGAATGGTGCATTATGGTTTATTATGTGTTACCGAATTGTTTTCTGTAATGGAGCCGGTGGGATATTTCACTGGTTCTTGTTCATGTTGTGTTCTTAATGCTTTCAGACATCTGATATGGACAGTAGGGCTTGCTACAGATGAAAACATCTTTGATAAATGTAATAAAAATACTTCTGTCCAGCATTGTGGATCAAAGAAGAATATTGCGTAGTGGTGCTCATGTGGACATCACAGGTTAGAATCTGGCCTGCAACATTTCAGAGCCCCCTTCTCTTCTCTTTTCTTCTCTTCTCTGTCTCTTCCTGTCTTTCCACTATTGTATCAATAAAATGTGACAGAAAGCCCCAAAATAAAATAAGCTAATATTCATCTTACATCATAATGGATAGGAACACATGTCCATTTCTTTATGAATGGACATGAATTATAAAATGGAATTATAAATTATGAACTGGAATCTACTGTAAGTCACTTTGGGTACAAGCGTCTGCCAAATGCATAAATGTAAAATGTAGGAACAGCCTTTAGCCTTTAGCTTGGCAGCCTTTAGCTTGGCAGCTCTCAGTGTTGTCTTTGATGAGGTGATCTGACTCTGTCGCTGTCGTACATCTCTGTCTTTGATGTCTGCCTTCCGTGGTTTGTCAATGACATGCTTCTATTTACAGCAAGCCCTCAGCGAGAGCTGTTCCTTGACACATTATGTCGCTCAGCCCACCCGGATACAAAACAACAGCATTTGACTGGTCTGTTACCATCCACTTCAATCTGCAGCCAGCATGTCTTTCCAGCTATTCAATATCATCACATTACGACCATTTAAGCTGCAAATATCACACAAGCTATGCTAGTATTAAGTACACCAGCGCCAGCATAATGCTCCACCGTAAACACAACCAGTGCTGTTATATTAAATATTAGCACTCTTGGAATGTCATTCGACCAATCAAATTTGAGGACCGAAACCAACAACTGTATAAATGTAGTTTTTGGGTTGCGCTTTTAAAGCCCCCGTTTCTTGATATCCTGTTGAAATTTTAAACACAAAAAACGTAGTATTAATCTGCCATGTTTGTGAGGGCTCTCTCTCTTTTTCTCTCCATCTCTGTGTGTTCTTTTGACAGCAGGATATGTTCTGTCTCGGGTCCAACCCACTTTTATCCACCGCGGACAAATCAGCAGGGTGGCTGTTTATTCCCCCTCTTTCCTCAGCTTTGCTTTTCATTTCGTTCATCAGCATCAGTCTGTCTTTATCTGCATGTCACCCCGTCAGTCTGCTCGGCAGATTGTCAGGTTGATGCGTCGCGTCATTCCTTATGCGTTTCCCACGTGTACGAGACTGAGATCAGACGCCCTCGCGGCGTGTACGTGTTCAGAGCCCTTAAATATCACATTTTGTCTTTCACGCTAAGAGGAAAATGTTTCGGGTGTGTTTGAGTGATTTATAATAGCTTCCTGTCTCCATAGCTTCTCCATTCCTGTGCTGCTTAGCTTTCACTCATAAAAGACAAATGGATGTTGTTGTGTGTGTGTGTGTGTGTGTGTGTGTGAGAGAGAGAGACACAAAGTGTTCCGCTGCATAAGAGAGAAGCAGCACTTGAGGTCAGCCATAAGACGACACCTTTACTGTAGAACAAGCTCAACTGCTGTAAATCACACCATCACTCGCTTTACCTTACATGAAAACCCACCAAAATCAAGAATCTAGTGAGCTGCCTACTGCCTACATAGAAAGCTGCCTTCTTAAGACTAAGTATATTTTATCAACCATGAGTCTGGACAGATGCATTTAAAAACATGTACGTCATGCACGCTTAAAACCTATTTTTTTCATCATAAGTGACCCATTTGGAACGCTCTTTACTCAAATAGTGTTCTGCACTCGTAAACAGTTTTAATAGTTAGCATATTGCTAAGCTAAAGGTATGAAGATCTAATGAGCATAAATAAAACAAATGGACAAAGAAATGCTGTTGATTTAACTGTTTATTAATCCCTTTATGTATTGATTTGAAATTGTTTATCAACTTTCTTATGTCACAATGCATTCTGGGATTGCTATCATCTGCAGGAAACATGCAGTGCTGCCTTTGAATCTGGCTAAAATGAGAACTTAAATGACAGCATAATTAGGTTGCCTAACTTTTTGGAACAGCTTTGCATTGCACCTTTCATAGTTTAAAAAGCCACGTTTGCAGGCAGCGCGTGTTCAGGAGGTTTGAGCTGCGGTTTGAAGATCCACAGTAATTCACAAACATCAGCTCCAGGGCTTTTAGACCTTCACCTTTACCAATCAGAGAGCTTTATAACAACGCTTTATTGCTTGGAGTCCCACACCAGCGTTCACCTGCGAATGACAGACTGTCTATTTTCTGTGTCTGCTGCTGCTGTTGAGTGAGATGAAAGCTATTAAGATTGTTGTGTGGCTGTCTGTACTCTGGGGGACGCAGCAGTGGTGTGCTGGATGGGAAGTTGATGTTTTGGCCTTGTTGGGTTTGGTGAGTTAAGAATTCCACTGAGGCGTCTGAAAGTGTAATTCAGGAAGCAAGATGGGCTTGACTTTACGTCCCACTGTTACAAGTGTCTTTTTAGCACAGACTGTCATTTTGTCATGGAAAATGGTACAGTAAGGAACAATTGATGATATTGAAGTTTAATGTAGATATGTAATGTAAAATATTTAACTTCATATTTATAGTATTTCATATTCACAATTATTCATATTCATATTTAAGTTTTTGTTAATAGTAATGTTAATGGTTAATAGCTGGTTTTTACATAAAATGCTCTATTATTAAAATGCTCTATATAATTTTCTATATTAGGTACATTTTACTAATAACTTTAATTTTGTGCCCATCCCCACAGTGACACAGTGACGTACCTCTTGTACTTGATGGACTGTCCTAAATTTTTGTTTTCTGTGGTTAAATTTAAGTACGATGGCTTCTGTCAGACGTTGGGCATTTTGGCAGAAGTGGCATAAGACAACGGAGTGTAGACAAGCCTTTAACAAATTCATGAACAGGAAATAATAAATATTCTTCTTGAAGCCTCAGCACCATCCAGACCAGATCGTGTCTTCTGTAAACCCAGCAGAAACGAACAAAGTCATTGAAAGAGAAAGACGCACATATTTCAAAACCAATAAGTTTTGTGTGTAACGACTCTAAACTTTCGCTGTATGTGGTTGATAGTGATCTAAATTGTGACCTTTAGACACACACACACACACACACACACACGCGCGCGCCGTGGTACAGTGATTTGGCCATGACTGCTGGCAGATGACCTGTCAGAGTACGTTCACACAAGAAAGATACTATGGAAGGCTGACAGCACAGCATACACCCCATTTCACACGACACACAGAGCGAACGAGAGAGAGAGAGAGAGCGTGCGAGACGGAGGAAAACAAGAACAGAAAAGATAACAACAAACATGTAGATGGAGGGAGGTATAGAGATTGGGGATAAAAAAGAATGCATATTTCATATTCTGGAATCTTAAATGGATCATTTGTGCCCCGTTTTGTCTCTCAGACACCCCCCAGCCCCCAACCCAAAGTTTTACTCATGTAATCTGACTTATGATTACAAGTGTGCTTGTGTAGTCTGGAGAGGCATGATGAAAAAAACAAAAATGCCATTTATCATTTTACCCTTGACTTGTAGAGCGAAACATACAGATACGCTGTCACACAGATACAGGGACATATTGCTTCATAATGTCAGTGGCAAAACAGTTTGTGAGCTTTATTTACATTTAGCTTTTATATGAATTCATTTAAAAGGTGTTTTTATCCAACTTAGAAACAAGAGGTCAGGGTTTGGCTGGTGAGCTTGACCTAGTTAGCTGTTGCAAACCGTCCAAACCCTGCTGTGTCCTACTTGGACGGCCATTCAAAAGTAGATCCGTGTTCTGATTAAATATATCGGCGACAACAAATCAAGTATTACAGTAGATTTTTGTAGATATAGTGAATACCGTTAAGATCAATGGGAACGTTAACAGAGCTTTGTTAAAGCATTGTAGATCTCTATGATTATAAATGACAATTACACAAGCAGCGCTACCGTACCAAATTTCATAATACAATATAATAGAATACTAGAGCAGCAGTTCACAGTAAAGTGCTGTAGAGAAATTGTTTCGTCCAATGAAAGGCAAGACTGAATTAAGTATCCGGGTATCTGAAACTGCATTACGAACATTGTTCAGATGAAGGGCGGAAGTTCATTCCCTCAGCAAGAGACGGTAAGTGCAGCAGAAGAGATCTGATCAGATTCAAACTGTTTCTATAGCAGGATGGCATGTATATGTGAGCTCTC
>JAZGTJ010020850.1:0-10189 GCA_036877575.1 Botia almorhae
TGTCCCAATGGATCAGTGCTCACCTGGAAGTACATGTGGATCAACGCCTGCTTCTGCAATCTCTCCTGCAGGAATCCAAATGACATTTTTGCAGATCTTGAGCAATACTATGAGTTCAATGAGATTATTAACTAATTCATTAACAAAGCCAGATGCAACTTTAGTACAGGGATTTACTTTTCATGCAGTGTCCTTGTACTCCAGTTGTAGTGTATTGTCAAGGCATCCATGCTTTGATGTTCCCGTTCTGCAGTGAAGGTTCTATCCGTGGAAAGGACTCATTGTTGAAATGGCTTCTGAGGGGAACACTATGGTACGAGGAGATTTTCTATGGAGGTATGAGGGACTAAGCATGAATTCAAGAGTGAATTTAAGAGTGAAATTATTAGCATATTAAGTTTGTTGCTATCTTGTCATAAAATATGTGCAAAGACTCAAAATCCAGACAAACACCATAATATATGTTACAAATTGTCTCATAATGATAAAAGGAATTTTTCTTTAACAAATATACATTTGAGGTTTTTAAAAGTATGTTTATTAAAATAATTTTAATAGATGGTGTTTATGTCATGTGACATACACCAAAATATATACATAAGAAAAGACAGTGGTCTCTGTTATTCAACCACTTAATCAGTTACTGCTTAAGACAGATATCAGTTGCTATGCATATAAGGAATGTTGCAAAAAGTATCTTTTTGATAAATAAAAGTTTGTGTTCATATTTTTTGTTTGTATTTGTTACTGTTGTAAAAGAGGCATTTACACGAATGCTGTAAATTGCTATTTCAATTTACAAATTTACAAAATGTTCCTTTTTGTATTTGTGAAATATCATGTAACTTTATATATTACATAGGCTTAATATAATTAGCTTGTTTAAACATTATTGTATGTATTTAAACCGTATTATATTGTATTATAGTATAAAGGAGAGTTTTACGACACCACATTCAGATTCACGGTCAGGTAAGAAACATATGTATGAAAATATGTGTATGCATTTATAGATTTCAGAGTGTTAACATACTCAGCAATGGGACAGTCACTAAATGTACTCACTGTTTATTTTCTGTATTAATACAGTTTCATAACACATTCAGAGATTTTGCAGTAGTTTGCTTACCAATATAAAGTTAGTAGGACCAACATTAACCAGACAGATAATAGGTCAAATGTTTAGACTACCTTTGTAGATTCTTAATACTGTAATACTGTTAGTAATACTCTGAGTAATACAATTAACATTACTGGCAACAATTACACATGTAGAAATTATATATTACATTTGAGTTACATCTATCCATTTTAATATATTTGTTCATATACATGTATACAAGCTTTGCATATCAGGTGGAACCTTTCTAACACAGAACTGTCCATATTTTAATATTATTTAATAATTACTAGAAAGCACACTGTACAAAAGCTTTGAACACTGGACCAGATAGCTCAAACTAGCACAATGCTTGGTTTAGCGTGTATGAATCACATTCATACAATAATGAAGCAGGCAGTGCCTTATACATCACTACAGTAACATCGGCCTCAGGTGGGTCAAATGCTGCAGTTTCACGAGCTACCCAGCTAACAGGCAACGTTCTCAGTACGTTGGCTAATGTTCTCTACGAGTTCTTTCAAAGTTGTCACAAAAACGTACTGTCAGTAACGTTAGTAACGTTAGTAGAACATTTCAAACATTATATATCATATATATATAAAACGTGAGTAGTTAGTGGAACATTTTAGAAACGTTAACAATTCAAAAAGATTTGAATAACTTTCTTATAACCAAGCAATAACGTTAATTCAACGTCTAAAACAGGACGTTTTGAACGTTCCTAGAACATTCAATATAACATTTTTAACGTTTTTGATGATGGAAACCTAAGCGAAACGTTCGTATAACCTAACATTTTTAGCTAGGCATTTGCTGACGTCAGTTCTGACATTTGCATAAGAAGTATATATTTCTATACTTTAACGGGACGTCTCAACGGAGAATATAGGCAGTGTAGGGTTGTGCTCTATGGCATTGGAGGTGCTCTCCATGGAGACATCTGTGTGGCAGCGTCCGCGCTGCTCCTCCGCCGTGTTTGTGCCACACCGGTTGCGATCCAGGGATGAGTTACTACCAGTACGAGAACGAGCCAGACGTGTCATACTGGCAGACGGCACTGAGAGAACGAGAACAGGAAATATACAAATGAGGTAGGTGCTGAGTCTTTCTCGCAGCTTTTTTCTATTTGAAAATAACAAAATAACCATCTTGCTTTGTGGCGCCCCCTAGTGGCTGTAAGCGGCTTGTAAACGTTCTTACAGTAACGTTAGTATAACGTTTTACCGTTATATTAGTGGAACGTTTTAAACACATTACAGAAAAAATGTATGGATAACATCCAATTAACATTAATACAACGTCTAACAAATTGAACGTCTTGAACGCTCATTCAATATAACGTTTTTAACGTTTTCGTTACATAAGGGAAATGTCCAGGCAATATGCTTACAACCTAAAACTGTTAGCTGTGCATAGACATGTTTTTTCAAATATGTAACTTGTCGTATGATTGGTTTGTTTTAGATGATAACTATATATTGATACTATTTATTTGTAAAGCAGTGTGAATGGATTGTTTGATGCACTTACTGTAGCCCATGCCCTGGATGAAATACTTGAAAGCCTCTATTACTTTGCCAGGCTGTGAGAAAACACAAGCATGTAATGTCATCTTAAATGTACAGTATGTGGAGAATATGGATTTGAAGGTGTAGTATAATATGCATTTAGAGAATAGGCCTGTATACCTGATCCACTTGTGGCAGGCCTCCACAGTCAGCCATCTGGAAAAAGAATAGTTACAATAGTTACAATAGTTTTAATGTTGAAATGACATGCATTTTATGCATTAACATTTATATGTATTATTTTGTTGTTTGTTTATAGGTTACATGAATTCTACATGAGTTGTTAATAGAATATAAGTCACTTACCTTGAGCAGCGTGGTCGTTGTTGGATCCATCCTGGAGTTGGTGTCAACCTATGAAGTAAAAATAATCTCCATTATAACCCCAATGGTGTTTTGCACATTAGTTCAGATCATTTATATAGTCAGTTATGGATGGAAATCTTTCATTACTGCAGTCAAGCAGCTTCATATAATAAGAGTATTACACGTGTTAGATTTAGATGCATAAGTAAGCAATATCTCAGCAAACTCACCACAGCATCTACAGCAGGTGAATTATCACCCACTATCAGCAAGGCTGGGCACCTGGCGTAAACACAAACCGTTTAAGGAACTTTCAAAACTTCATTGAGGATCAGTTTTAGGATTTGAGGAATGAGTCGTAATCTCTTGTCATCAGGTGGGACTTACCTGAGGGTCCGTACATTAGCGTTTCCTTCGTGTACGGGTCTCTCAATGTCCAGATCCCGTCGGCTGAGAAAACAAACCAAATGAGTAAAAATGGAAGAGATCAATTATTTTAAACAGGCTGGGACATTACAGGGGATGTTGAAATACAGATTACATGAGTGATACCTGTTGTATGACTTGACAAAGTGCTGCAGGTTCGACTGGTTCATGTTATTTGTGATAAAATGTCGAAAGGTTGTAATCTGGTCAGGATTGTTCTGAATCTCCTCCTAAAATAATGAATGAATGTTAATATTAACCAATCAAAATACTGTATTCTAAATACTATTATTTTAAATAATGTCCTTACAAAACACCTCAAGTTTATTTTATTATGTTTACTTAAGCGAAGTTCAAGTATATTTTAAAGTATAGTACGTAGTGTGCTACTTCACTAATATGTGGGTCCAAACTGGCCCACTTTATAGATTACAAAGTGTACTTTTAAGTATACTGTAAGTGTAACAGTAATAAACTTTGAGTACAAAATAGTACATGAGTACAGAAAGCTACGTTATTCTGAGAAGTACATAAAAACTAGACTGAAAGGACAGTACATTTATTTTTAGTTAGAAAGAAGTATGCTAAAGCACACTTGAATAAACGTATTGTTTGTAAGGGGGTAATGTAAGGGGGTATTAAATGTGTGTTCGTTAAACTCATGTAGTAGTTGCTCATTGTTTCTTACCTTTCCAAACAGGTGTGAAATGACTGTATCGGGCAGAGCGTGAGTCCAGCTTGTAATCTGTTGAAAATGTTTCTCTTTAGTGGGGATTTGTGCACATGGTTTGGCTTTGAACAAATATACAGTATGAGCTCCTTAAAATTCATTATAATTAACACAATTATTACCTTTTGTGTCGCCCAGTCCATGAAACCCTCTGCCTGAGCACTCATGTTAATCAGAACCAGGCCTTCTACCAAATCTGGATGTTTTAGCTTAAGCAGACACATACAAAACAATAATAATAAATAATGAGGCTCTATTACTGTAATAACTGCTCAGACAGCCAGACAGTGAGCTACTAAATAATACTATATTATTAATAAACATTAATAATAGACATTTTCTATTAAAGAAACAAAGATCTAAATATGAATAGTAGTGAATTTTAATTTTTTTTATGCAAGTGCATAACTCCAAATTATTTAATTTTTATATTGGAATGTGGTGTGTAATAGGAAAACTGTTACTCTGTATTATGAAGCAAGTTGCAAGATTACGTTTCCAGTATCAACAATGCTTTCTAGCAAGAATTGCAGGGCTTTAATCCCTGAAAAAAAGCCATTCAAGCCAAGCAAATGAAACTCACTGCAAATCGGGTAAGAATGTTGGCTCCAGCACCGACCCCCATTCCAATTACACTTCTCAGACTACGAGAGAAAGAGCAAGTGTCCAGTTGGGTTTGAATCAAGACCAATTGATTTCAGAGTAAACAAGTCTGGGTGGTAATAGCTTTTGACCAATCCAAGTTTGAAACATTTAAGTTAAATACATGCACTTACCCAAAATGCTTTAGAACCATAGGCAGGGCCTCTGACAGCTGATCCATTGAAGGGTAGGTAAACCTACAGTAGTATATAATGGTTTAGAATACCACAGAGGATTTTAAAAAATTATGGGTTTTATGGATTTTAAAGATTATGGGGCATTTAGCAGTAGCACTTCTGATATATGGCAAATTAAAGCACAGTTTGCAACATTGTTGAAATCTCTTTTAAAAACTCCAGCAGGAGTTCTCAGAAGAAATATCTGATAAGCAGGAAACGTAAACAAAAGTCTCTATCTGTGCTCTATTTAATCTCATTGCTATCTAGGAGAAAGCATAATTAAGCATACACTAAAGAGATCTTATCTATAATTCTTCTTCCCTGTGGGATGGAGGCCAAACACCATGTCTGTCCAATCAAAACAGCATGACGAGTCAGGATTGGCTAACGGCGTTTCAGGCATTAGTGAGGTCATAATAAATCTGGATGCTGCTCTAAAAGGTTGGATTATGGCAGTGGATGTTAGTTGTGTTGCTGAAGCAGATGGCAGATCATAAACATGTGCTCTGCTCCCCTCAGGCCCAACCGACTGGCATGCTGACCTAAATTCTGTCAGTCTGGTGCCACAGTGTGGTGATTAAAGCCATGGTCAATATTTCCTATAGCAGATCCATTCTGATTTTGAATGGATTTCCTATCAGGCCGGCGAAGTTCAATAAAGGCCATTTTGTTTACTTGTTGACAGAATGAATACGAGTAACAACTGTATTTATCTGAGTGAATTAACTACAGTTTTGTTTGTTTTGTTATTTCAACTTTGTGAACTCACTGTTAAATTCTTTATTAAGATTAAAGCTTTAGTTTATATCACCTTTGCTATCACAGGTTGGCTAATCTGAAAACACAATCACCTTCCTGCTGTCCCGGGGCGTCAACATGGCACACAGAGAAGTGTTGCATGATCTTGTGCATGTCTTTGTGATTAAAGAATGACTCAAAACAGGTTTTATCTACGGAACAAAGAGCACAACTATGTTGTTAGGAAATATTAATAGTCATACGGAAATTATTTAGCCTATTTAGGCAACCGGTGAGATGTTGGATTATGCTTTGTAGAAATATTTCATAGACACTGTTTAGAGAAGCGATAGCTGAAACGTTTTGTGGACATAGAAATGCTTTTGTATGAGGCGGTTAAAGGGTTAGAGGACATTCTTACGGTTCAGGCCGATGTCATGGAAGGTGATGATGGTGGGGCGGTTGCATTTTGGAACACCCTTCATTGTGCAGTGCACCTTCCCATAGGGAGTCTCAACAGCATCCTCCTAAAGGAACAAAGTTTTGGTCGAACTTCAGGGATTTAAAGATCTAAATATAACACTGTAAATATTTATTTGTCCTTTCTATAACATTCTATTTCATATGTGGTCTAACATCATCATGTGCAATAATAAAGCGTCAGCAGTTTGGAGAATTGCATTCAATTTATTTGTATGGTATACATATAGTTTCAAAGCAGCTTTACAAAACATAATGCTTTAAAACCTTCAGTGAGCAAGCCAAAGGTGAGCAAACTTCCCTTCCTTTTAAATATCATGTGAAAACCAACTGCTTGAAAGTAAACAACATACATCCCATGAGTATAGATCACACACAACCACCACCTGTGTCACACAGTACCATAGTATAATATCTCTCCATGCTGAATCGAAACACCCTTAATAGGAACATTTGAAGCTCCAATATAAGCATATAATAAACCAATCCATGACAAGGGCTATTCTTACATTGCTTGAACACAACATATGCAAGAAAGCGTCAATAAAACTATATCGGAACTCACAGAGATCTCAAGATCAAAAGCACTGCACTCTGAGTCCTCCAGTACCATGGTTACGGTTGCCGTGGAGATACGGTTGTATCTGAAAAGAGCAGATCCTGTGTTGTCTCTGTTTCAAACTCCTAGCAGCATAGAATACACAGAGCTCTGGGTTTTATATCCCATTGTTTACAGTGTGGCGTAAACATGCCACTCCCATCTTTGCATGCTGGCCAGAAGGAGTCTAGTTCTTAAAGGCTGAAGAGCACTTTAAATTGGATCGGTAAGTTAAGCTGGACACTGGCAGCATTGAACCGGCCCCAGTTCTTCTGTTTTCCATGTGTCAACATTTTATGAAACACATAGTTTCTTGGCCCCTTTATATGAATTATACATTGTTTCACTGAATAACTAAGCTACTGTATTATACTGCACTGTTGTACAAACCCTGAACACTGTATAAGGCTTGCAGCTGTTTGTAATATTCAGATATTCATTTGAAACTATCCTTAATAATAAATAATGTTTTAGATAATGCTTTAAAATAAGGCTTAATCACGTCAACAAATACATGCAAAGGAAGTCAATCAAAGCAAATTTTACATCATTAAACACGAAAATATTACTGCTCACTGAAGCTATTGTCTGTAGTCGTGCTTTTGTGGACATGAGCTCAGTAGGGAACTTAACCTCATCGTAAATGACCCTAAGTATTCTGGTCACAGAACGACAGCAGTAAGCCTACTTAACATGAGGGTGATGAGAAGTACGTGCTACGTGCTACGTGCTTGTGCAGGCGTGAAGCAGTTCAGGGCAGATGGCCTTTCTGCAGTCCAGACGTCATCGGAGCTGTGAGTTCCCACTAGTCTGTCTGCTGAGCGCACAACCTTGAAAGCACAGTGCTGAAGTCTTCTTGGACGATCATGGCAAAGCACGCTGTTTACTCCCTCATCAGTGTCACTCTAACAAAGCTGTTGGTTACTAAGGAAAATATTCAGATGCTACGGTATAGCATTTAAAACACCTGCATACATTTTCTTTACCTACATAAAACAATTGGGTTTGTATAGAAAATGTTATTTTACTTTTTTTATTGTATTACTACTGTTATATTTTAATTCGTTATATTTAAAACTGTTGCACATAGACATGGACGTGGGCAATCCATCTGTCGTACCTACGTTCACCAAGTCTTTTAGTAATGACTTGCATACATTTAAAACCAGACAGTGGATTTAGCCTATTAAAGTTGATGGAAATAAAGTCGAACGACTTTATTTCATTTTGTAAATGTAAATGGATGACTTCGTTGATGACCGAATACACAACATTATTTGTGGAATACAATCATTAAACGATCAAATAAATCGTTGTAGTGAATTATCAGCAACACACCTTAGTGCATTTTATTAGTGTTCTAGAAAATAATGTAAATGTATAAAAATATATAGATTACCTGATTACAGTAATTTTTATTTCCTTAAGTGTTTTATACTCAACATAATCTATGACCTACTGACACGTTTTTATCATGTCGCACGCATGATGGCGTAGTATCAGCAGTGTTTGAACCTATATTTAATTATAAACGTGATTACATTAGTATAATGTCGCGATGTAAATTTGTTGGATTTAAAACCTAATGCCTACATTTTGCTATTTTAAAGCGTAATTCAAAACCGCACATTAAACCATTTTAATTACTGGCAAATCTGACATAAGAATTTCTATTAACCCACTTATTTTGCACTAACGCGATAACTCACAGAAGTTTTGTTTAATCTTTAGTAGAATCATTATCATTAGTAGAAATAATTTCTTCTTGGTTGCTCTGGGTGACGCTGCGTCACCATGGTTGCAGCCGGGGGAATCACCGCCCACAAGTGCGCGGGCGCGCCACACACGGCGATACACTTTGAATCACATGGAGCGACTCTGACTCTGAGCGAAATTAGTCACTGACTGTGAGTATGAAAAGGCTGTGTGAAAATTATCATACAGTCATTGTCGCATGTGTAAACTGTGTGTTTAGCATGGCTTTGTGAAATCAGTTATGCACGCGTTGTAATTATTGTTGAAGGCGGGGAGTTTGCGTTGGGTGCATTTTTGTGTAGTTTCGTTGCGATTATAGTAATTTACATAATATATACCATATGTTGTTCATTCAAGTTAAAGCCTTGCGTATTATGTTATGACTGTGATTTTCATCCAATTTGTAATATTTATCTCGGAAGGAAACTGGTCGTGCGCTACCGGCGTTTTCAGAACAAAAGCGATGAGGGTCTGCTAACCGGCTAGCGCGCTGCTAACAGATGTGTGCTGGCACGCAGCATCAGTTATTATATTATCCTGCATTTGTATTTGAAGAATTACACATACTATACGAGTAGTAAGTGTAACTTTATTGTTTTCTGTGCAGTGCAACTTGCTGTGTGCAAAATGAAGCAGCAGGACGCACACCAGCGTCCATCGCATAACGATGTATAAAAATAACAGTTAAAAAATACATGTTTAACTCCGATGCGCATGAGTTTTAGTTGGTTCGTTTGTTTTCAGTCTTGCATAGTTGCGCAAAGTTAACAGGTTGGAATTAACATCGGTTCGGTGTGTGGTCCCTTTGTCTCTCCATCTCTGCGCGCTAAAGTGTTCCTGTAGCTCAGCTGGTAGAGCATTGCGTTAGCAGCGCAAAGGTTGTGGATTCGATTCCTAGGGGTGCACGCGAACTGACAATGTATAACTTGAATGTACTGTAAGTCGTTTTGGATAAAAGCGCATAATGCATAAATGTCAATATAAAGTCTTACTATTGGTTGTCGTTCGCAACAAGAGTCGTAATATTTGTGCTACCTGCACTGCCTGATGGTTTAGTTCTGTTTAAAATTGCGGTTTGTGTGAAGACGTGTTCCCAGATTAAAGAGCTCTCATTCCAGGTTCATGTTTCACAGTTTCTATCACAGCTGTAGACTGTTTGGTCAGATAAATGCTGGTGTTACAAGCGGATATAAACCTGTATTTGTTGTGATATGATCCGTGCGAACCATAAGCTGAAGTATTCAAGCTCTGTTATCTGCTTTATGTGGTTGACTTGGGCTTTTGTTTTATCAGAAGACAACGTGATTTATAATGCACTGTATTTTCTGTGTGAAAAAAAAGAATCTGAATTACTTTTGTCTTGTGTTGTGAAAATGCAATACACATACAAACAGCTCATTTACATTCAACAGATGGTTTTATCCACACAGCAAATAAGATTTTGTTTAATGTGTGGTTTATGTTTCACTGGAAAAGTGGTGATCTTGATAAAGTCGTTTCTGTCTCTTCCAGAGAACTTTACAGTTAGCAGAAAAGATCTGCTCATATATTTGGTATTTAGATGCAGGTGTTCGAGTGCTGTTGTCTAATGTCTCTATAACTTATGGTGTGTGTGACAGACAGAAAACATTAACTTTACGATAT
>JAZGTJ010020851.1:0-10188 GCA_036877575.1 Botia almorhae
AGATCAGATCTACATACCAAACTGATCTATGCTTCTGAGGATCCCAATCAACGTTCTTCCGTCGCGAAGGAGAACCAGATGTTTTTCTGCACAGTTGTAAAAACAAAGCACCGTTAGTCAAATGGACACTGTTTTATTTGAAACTGTTTAGATCTCATTTTGTGTGATAACCTGTGAGGCCACAATAATTTGCGCTAACTCTGCTTAATTCTTCAGGAAGACGACTTGGCCAACAGGCCAATATTACTATTTTTAGCTGAAAACGTTCTTCCAACGTGACTTTTATACAAATGCTCAAATAATCTGTATGGCAAACATCATTACACAGCACCAATTGTCCTGAAATTCAAAATAAACCTATTTCTGTTGCAATAAACTTACTATCAATATCCTCGATGAGGCTCGCGGTTCCTGGCATGTAATTCATTTTGTTGACATTTGGGAGTTTTTTTATTAAACGTAAAGTATCAAGCCATGAACCATTTCAAATGTGTATCCTTATTCTACAGGACACAACAGTATAACTGCTTCCGGTTCACTTTAACCCTTTAAACACTTGATAATACTTGGTCCAAAGATTCCCAGGGCGATCAAGCAAGTATGCACACTTTTAAAACGATTAAAATGGCAATTGAGCTTAAGTACTTTCTCATTTTATTTAGATAAAATTACATACGATCGGAAAGCCAAGAAAAGACCAAATTACCACTGTGACGTAAATGTGGCGTCACCGCTCCTGCTCGCATCCTATTGGACAGTCAAACTGTCCGTCAGTCGTCTGGCGAGGTTTGTTGAATGACAGCGCCGTACCATAGCTCTGTATGTACGAGACAAAATGGGAAATATATCCAGTTGAGGCAATACATTTAAAACATTGTGTAAAACAGAGACAGGGTCGATAAGTAAAGGGTTTGAATAGAAGGTCTCTTTCATTTTAAATCAACGTACTAAAGTAATAGTTAGTGATCTGGTCGCAAATGGCTTTCGACTCAGTTGGCAGCGACAGAGGCGGAGGTGAGGCTGCGTGGATAATGCATCAGCAGATGCAGTCTGATCCCAAGTCTTCCTGGCCTTCTAGCTACAACTCCGAAAACAACAACTGGAATAACGGCATGGTAAGTGTTTGTACATTGGAGATCGAGCTGGTGGATATCGCTAGAGAAATGAACCAGGAAACTGCTATAGTAATTATAAGTGCTTGGAGCGAACTGACTCAACGGTATGGCCCGCGAGTTGTGTTAGTAAGCGTGTTAGTAAGCGTCAAAACACATGCTGGCTGTCTGTGCTCGTGTTTGCAACTGCAGTATTTTTTACTACAGCGATTAGTATAGCTGGTTGAATGTTGAACCATATACATTTGAACTGAACGTGCATATGACATGCGAAACAACTGCGATGTTTCATTGATAACTCATACTGACTGATTCGACAGAGTTTTATGACAAAAGCAAGTCATACCTTGTATAGGCACATTTGAAGTCGTCTCAGTTTAAATGTTTTGCTTAAGGGCAAAATGTTGATAAAGCATGAATGTAGTCTTTTACAAATAGTTTTTAATTATGTTACATTTTTGAAATGTGTAATTTATAGGTAAATGTAGGTATTGCTAAATATTTGTCAGTAAATAACTGATTTTCCAAGTAAGTCTTTTTGTTCCCACTTGTATTTCAGGAATCTCCGTATCCTTGCTATTCAAACTATTGGTATCCACAGTCACACACCACAGGACCGTACAGCAACACGTATCCCCCTGAAACTGAGGTCAACGGACAAGTGCCATACAATCCCCAGGTACTGCCAACACTTCTGCCTTATGTAACACCCTCTGTCAGTCAAATACACACCAGACTTATCTCTCATCACTCTGTGCCCTTTTCAGGCAATGTCAGCCTGTCCCAATGGGGTGTACAATCCAGGACAATATTCGACAAGTATGCTACATCCTTCCAATCCGTTCTACTGCAGTGATCAGGTTCCTTCCAGACAACCTCAGTATCACAACCAGGGATGCCCCGATCAAAATGCAGGGGCCTCAGCTCCTCCCCCTTATCCTGTACCACACTGTCAAGGGGTAAATGGCAGTTTTTATGGGAATAGCAGACTTGAACGTTTGTGTGGTTTGCTGTAAACCAAACATGTAAATAGTTATTAGTAGGTGTTTGTAATTATCATTAGTCAAAGGGAGTGAGTCAATAGAAGAATAGCAAATGCCACATTATCTAAGTTTCAACACATGCTGTCTTACTGAAACTAAAATAAAGCTTTGTGTTTTCCTTCCCCTAGGCTCCTGGCTACCCTCCTGGATCTTATCCACATTATGGAGAAGGATGTGCACCTAATTCCCCCTACCCCAACCAGCAGCACATACTCTCAAGATCCCAGCACGATGCCTGGTCGCACTCTGGAGGGTATGGGCCTACACCCCCCCAACAGCAATGGCCATCCAATACCCAGGCACCTCATGGCCACTATGGCAACCATGTACGACCACCTCACCCCCCACCATGGCAAGGACCTGCCCCACCTCCATATGAACACAAGGTATTAATGTTGTCTTCAAACTATTCAAACTTTTACTTCTTGTAAGTGGTATAACGGTGCAATTATAGCAGGGATCCTTTTCAGTGGCCATCAAAATGTTTTTCTGGGGGGCTACTGAAGCAAATATATTAATATATTATTAACATTTTTCTTAATATGATTTTGTGTTTATCTCCTTTTCTGCACTTTTAAACTGATGGGGACAAAAACTATTATGTGAAAATCTTGGTTGATATGTCTTCCCCAATGTCTTGCTTCAGTTTCCAAGCAACTGACACTAGGTGGAAAGGTTGGACTTGCAAATAGCGTTTATCTCTGACATGAGGCTGTCAGGACAAAGCAATTCAGTTACCCCATGAATAAAATGTACTGTTCAAAATAATAATGCCATATCTATTTTACTGCATTGTAATGCAAATTGCATAACAAACTAATTATACTATTTAGAACAAAGAGACCACAAAAAGCAGGCTAGCTGCTGGCTTAATTTAAGTGATTTTGGCAGACTCTAACTAGTCTTCACCAAGCCAATGGTCTGCCCACAGTCGGTTCACTAACCATTTAATACATACTGCACACAAAACTAAAAGACTCTCAATCTGTTAAGCACCAATCTGATTGGCTAATACAACTTTTGTGAGTAAGGGCACATTTTTACTGTGCCGTACTTAGTCTTGTACATATTTTCCACTATTGTACTGTTTTTTTGTTCAGTCGCTGGGTGCTTTCAGTAAAACAGTGAAACAGATACACTGTTGAATTTAGTAATTCAGGGTCACAGTTTGATACTCCAGATGCCAAGATGATCTTATGTTAACCTCAATTTGCAACTATGTAATTGGGTTAATTTCATATTTACCAAGTATTTTAAATACCACCAAAGAGCAGGAAGGACACTGTATATTTTAGTGTATGTAATGGTAAAACTGTGAATAGACAGGACTAACTATTATACATTTTAAATTAAAGGATGTTCTGTAAACAATGTCATGAATGACGTAACTGGTTGGCATCTCAGATTGAGGTGTCTTGTTTGAAAATCACACATAATTTAAAGACATTTAATCTACTGACACTTTGGCAAACACACAGTGGGAAAGCTTATTTAACAGTGGCTTGGTGAAGAGATTATTGGGTTAACCTCATGTAACCCCTTCCTAAAGCTGATTACATAAGAAAGCTCAGCTCTCCCACTATCGGAAGGTATTACAGTACATCGCACTGCTTTTATGTTTCCTGTTCTGTCTCCTAACCCTCAGTTTTAGGCTGCTGTTATACATTTTGAGCCTCATTTTAAGAGTAAATGCTGCTTTCCTGTAAGGATTCCAAGTTTCCAAATCTCCTCCACTACACTGGAATCTTGATCTCAGCCACATGACTTTTAGTCTCTCAAAAAGACATCCTAATTGAATTTCCTGGCTATGAGCACAAGCAGAAACACAGCAGATAAAGATCACTACCTGTGCTGCTTTGTGGTTTTGGAATCAGAGCATTGTATGACATTAATTATTTGACAGTTACTTCCAGTCATCTAATCTGATTAGACAAATGTTCCAAAAGGTTTGAAATTTAATGTAACATGCTGGGACACTTTAAAGATGTCCACTTTTCAAATGAAGGTTTACATAAAGGTATGAACACTTTTGGGGATTAAAATGATGTCACAGGCATGATTCAGGCAGAGAATTATAGCTGTCTGGTCACAGTGCAATGAAGCAGACAGCTTCATAATGACACAAACCAACAACAATGTAGAAGAACATGGAGCTTAAACCCATGTCCATTGTGTATGTGTATAGAAAAATATGGATGTCAGGGAACAAAAATAAAGTTTCACCTTTACACAATCAGCAGTTCATAAACAAACTTATTGCATCCAGGCCAATAGTTGTCAGTATAGAGTCCAGAACCACTAGTACTATTGGAACAAATTTCAACAAAAAATCACTGTTTGTAACGTAAAAGTACTTGCCGTGTTACTTGCAGTTATTGTGTTAGTGTTACTTGCAGATGGATGAGTTTAAATATTAAGCAACTGCTGTATGAACAAGCCACAAAAGCTCTATAAAGTATATAAACAGCTGTAAACTGTTGCAAGTCAGGATAAGGATAAGGTTTTGAGCCCTGATCTGTTACTTACATTCCCTGATTTTTATTCATTTTTAACCCTAAAAAGTTAACGGATTGCAGCTTTAAAGTTACTTTACTTACTCTTATGTGATATTGCTTTAGTATATTTTGTTTAATATCTATGCTAAATATGTCTTTTATAGGATCCACCCTATCACAGTCAGCCTCATATGCACCCTCGAAACCAACCTGCAGGCCCCAAACCATGTGTCAGCACTCCAAACCCTCTCCCGTCCATGTCTGCCCAGTTCAGTGCTCCACCTCAGATTTACAACAAAACCCCATCTGGAGATGGCGCGCCCAAGGGCAGTACCGATCCAATACCAGCCCCAAGCTCCTCATCCACCCCTGCACCAGACGCACTGAGCGATAATCCTAGCCTGGTTCGTGTCCAGCAGGTTCTGGCCAGAGTCCAACTTCTTCAGGAGGATGTGGATGAGTTTGTGGGAAGAAAGACAGACAAGAGCTACCGGTGCCTGGAGGAGCTTTTGACAAAAGAGCTGCTGGAGCTTGACTCTGTAGAGACGCATGGGCAGGACGCCGTTCGGCAGGCACGTAAAGAGGCCGTTCGAAGGATCCAGGCAATCTTGGAGTATCTTGAGAAAAAAGCTTTCTGAAGGGTGGAATGATTATGGTTCTGGTCACATTGGTTGTTTTTTGTTGTTTAGATTTAATTTAATTTGCTTTGTGTCACTTTTTCATGAGCACATATAAGGGTTCTCCAGTTAGTCATTTAATTGTGTCCAGCACCTTCTAAATGTCTGTTGTTTTGTGGTTGTCTACCCTAATTAGTAGTCAAAATGATGGCAACCCTAATCATTGCAGTGCCATTCTCTAACCAGCCTTCTGCCATCCAGCAAAGAGCAGTGGTGGTCTGACATCTGCTCAGAATTATCACTTTTTTAAGATTTTCTATTTCGTTGAGTTAAGTCAGGCCAAGAAACCAGCTAAAAAGGCTAACTTGACCACATTAATATTGCAAGGGTTTTTGGTTGCACAACTTAATCACTATCCATTACTTCTTGTGCATTTTGATTACAATATTAGTTACTACTGCTATTTTACCAGTACATTCTTGTTATATATATCTTGGTTAATGAATAAAGTAAGGTCAGTTGTTTGATAACTCATTGCATTATCAATCTCACTCATACTTTTGTAAATGTGTGTGTGTGTGTGTTTAATTTTTTGTTTTAGTTTTCTTCTTTATTAAAAGGTATATGTAACTTATTAAATTTTTTAACCTGATCTTAGGTCTGTTCTGTCCAAACTGAGTGTTACAAACTCACAGGTTGGACAGATCTTGGACTAGCACTCACACTGCCATCAGATCTATGATTCATGTCTTGTGCTAAAATCTGTCCGTTTTTAAGTCATCTTCCTTTCTTTGGCCCACATCTGAATTTTCATAAGTGGAGTTTTGTTTTCATCTTGTTCACCTAAAATGCACTCCATAATGACCACATTTTCTCTTATCAATTCCACCTCACTCTGACAAGCAATAGCAAGTAGCAAGTAGCATGGTTTTGACAGAGTGTGATGTAAACCAAAGGGTATTATTAACTAAAAACAAGCTCTTTAAAATGCAGGAAATGCACAACAGGAAATACATCAATATTTTGTGCATTTTATTAGTTAGACCATGTCAGGGTCTTTGGGTCAATACTGTATTAATACAGTACTGTGTTGTCACTTCCCTTAACTGTGCGCCTGCATCTTACCTTTTAGTGCAAGTCCTTGTGTTAATTTAATAATATGTTTACATCCTGTATTTCTTTTGGGCTATTGTTTGTTTTCTTTCCTTTGTTAGCAGGACTATTGATCTGTAGCTGATCCAGTGGATGCGGGTGGTGAAAACCATTAAAATGGTGAATCTATGGGCCTCAAAACATTGTTTACAGATAAACAGCGGGCCTTTGTAATAAAAGACATTAGGAATAATGTACAGTTTTTGTCTGAAGGACTGGAGTGTGGATGTGGATTACGGACAGACCATCAACACTTCTTTGTGGAATTGAAATGTTCCCTTTAACTTCACTACATTTAATACTTTGCACCAAAGTCAATTACATCATGGACCGTTGAACAGGTCTTCCTCTTACCACAAGGATTTATGTCCGTTTTGTAACAAGGAAAAACTGTGCCATTATATCAGCAGGTGCTCTTTCATATCACAACAGAAAAGAATCAAATATAAAACACTGTAAATTGACTGATCCCCGCATGATGTCTCAAAATCCATGTTTATCTTTATAATATGTTTTTCCCCTCTCTCTGTGTAAATTTTGTCTTGATGTACCTGAAACTGTTTATTAGATTACTCTTTACATATAAAGATAAGTATATTTGTATAAGGAATATATTCAGAACATGAATTCCAAATAAGGACCAAACACTTGCCTGCTGAAGTTCTCAATGTAAAGCATGTTATTGAACACACGAGGGGACTGTTTCTTCATAATATTGTAGAACTGAATTGTAGGGTTTCTCATTAAAAACCAAGACATAAAATTATTGTCTTTGGTTCACAACATAATTGTCCAGTAGTAATTTAATACAGTATACATAAATTACTTCCTTCTAGTAGTGTCATGCCAAATGGTAACTGTACAGTACATCATGTAAGAGTACACAGGCATCAGTGAAGAAGCCACAAACTTCTATATCGGTATCACAAAATAAATGATCTATTAATTTATTAGGCAAGATGTGTTCCTGGACTATTTTTCCAAATTCAAAGAAAAATATTAAATTGATAATAATGGTATACAAGCCCCTAACCCAGTCCTAAACGTTGTCCTAACGTAATCCCACAATCTTTAATAGTGTGCGCATCTGTATTAAATTCATTTTGCCATTTTAAAACGATACCGTCAACATTTTTGTTTAAACAAACAAAGTGTAAATTATATATGGATATATTACATTGCATGTGTAAGTGATCTGGTTTGAATGCGCTTGCCGAAATTAGTTATTGAACGATATCCAACTCCCTAGTCTCAAAATAACCTTCACTGAAATACAAACGCCGTCTTTTTTTAACATGCAGACTATGAATGCTATGAATAGACAGTCTAACTAACAAAGTGATCAGACTGTGGTCATGAACTGCCTTCGTCGGGCGTATTTGGACCTAAACTATTTGCTGTGCCCTTAAACTGAATTAACTTCGTACGACCGAATTACCATCACCGGATATTGAATGCCCGCACATTTAACATGTCTTACAGGTCGAAATATTCAGAGTGGCGCGGCGGCAGCGCACGATCAACTCAACCGGAGATTGACTTCACCTCTCCCGGTCTGGCGGTGATGGAAGTTGAGCGTCTTCTGTTCTGTGGAAAAGCAATAAACAGTCACGCAGATGAAGTCTGGCCCAAACTTTATATCGGCGACATGTAAGCAGACGACATGAACCTCACTCATTTGTACGGTGTTTATTTCCGTGTCTCCAGTTACGTTAAGTTTTTATTAAAGTGTTTTAAACAAACTTAATACTAAACAACTGTTTAATTATTCCTTGATCACTATCAAATTACGTAATTACCGCTTGCAGATAAAGTCCCAATTGTAGTACATATTTTTAAACACAAGAGGGAGACCTTTTTCATAATGTTGGACGGAAATGGTTTATTTCTAAGCAAATTCCCTAGAACATTTTGGGGAAATTTGAACTCCTATGCGATCAGCTTTACTGTACTAGATACACTGGTCAGAAATGTGTACACAACACGGGAAAAAACTCAATTGTATAGATTTCTCAATATAATATATAATGCAATAACAGCATGCATTTCCTCCTATAGGAATATAGCTGAAAATCGTGCAGAACTAAGTGGGCATCACTTCACCCATGTTCTGAACTGTGCTCACAGCTCCAGACGTGGTAGTGAGATATATGAGGGCATGGGAATCACATACCTGGGCATAGAAGCACACGATTCACCTACATTTGACCTGAGTGCCGAATTTAACAGTGGGGCAGAGTTTATACATAAAGCACTGAAGGGGGGAGGTAAGTGGTTGTTCATCCATAGACTTTATTAATGCTGCTGAAGATTTGTGTTCCTGCAGAGTGCAATTCTAACTAGAATCAAACACACCTGAACAGGCTGATCAAGGTCTTCAGGTTTAATTGAAAGGTGTGTTTACTCTGCAGGAAGGTTGAACTCCAGAATTAGAACTGAACAACCATGTCAGCCCACAAAACCTCTGAGCTTGTATTTATCCACCATTGAGAGTCACTAAACTCTAATATCTTTCAACCAAAGGCAAAATCCTGGTCCACTGCCACGTTGGAGTGAGTCGATCTGCAACAATAGTTTTGGCATATCTGATGCTGAAACAAAACATGACCCTGGTGGAAGCAATCAACACTGTAAAAGAGGGAAGAGGCGTCATTCCTAACCGTGGCTTCCTAAGGCAACTCATAGACCTTCACATCAAGTTGTATGGCTACAGAAACAAATAAGACAATTTATAATAAAGAAACGTTAAGATGTTCCAAGAGGGGAATATTAAATAAACAACTTGGGTTTCAAAATATTTTTAGAGCAGTAAATTTGTGTAGTTTGTTTATTGGAAAAACATTTGGTCTCCTATTTTATATGATTTATTAAAATAATGCTGTTTGGAATAGGCAGAACAGTGTGTCGTTATTCATTTGCCACTAAAGCTTGTACAAAGCTCATAAAAATGTGAAGTATGGTTGTTCCTGACACTGTACAACGTAATTACCTCACTGCCTGCGTTAATCGCGTAGTAACCATAGCAACCGAACTAGACAAGAAAAACAAAACGGAGCGATTGCTACAAACCAGCGAAGAAGGTAATATTGTCTTTATTAATTGTTAGTATGCTGGAATGCTTATTTTTAAACGTTTGTGCAAATGTAAGAATAACCATTCATCTTTATTAAAGTCCGTTACATCTTAATACTTCGTACAGATCAATTTAACGCGCTTTGTCGAAAGATATGGCAAGACCTCAAGCGTCAGAACAGCCGCCACCACATATTGACTCGACACGGGCTCCAGTTGCATTTGGTAACTGGGCTCTTCCAAAGCTGAATATGGAGCTTCAGGACGATGAGCTGATCACCCGACAGAGGGCGCTTGCTGCACTCTGCGACCTCGTTCACGATCCCGAGCAGGCATATGAAACCATTCTTAATGGTAAACATCATAAATGTTATATATGCCTACTGTTATTAAATCAAACCTTAAATCTAGACATTTATACATTTGTCCCATTAACCTTGCAGAATACACACACTTATCAAAGTATTTCTATCCTCCTAATTATAAAAACTATAACATATTTGCCCTATTTACAGGTTGTATGGAAAAACTTAAGTTATTGCTGCAAGATGAAGATGGTTTAGTAAGAATCAAAACTACTGAAGTGCTTTACGTGCTAGCTTCACATAGTTTGGGAAGGTGAGAATGACCAGTTCTCAAAAATTAACTAAAGCACTATTTGTTAAGAAATACTTAATCTATCCCCAATGGGACTTTT
>JAZGTJ010020854.1:0-10187 GCA_036877575.1 Botia almorhae
GAGTAGTACATGTTCTAAAATAAACATTACTTGATTTAAAAACATAAAAAACAAATAAACAGCTATTGATTTCTCTCTACTCAGAACCATTTGGTACTTTCGGAGAAAACATCGACATACTGTCGCAAGCATAAAATTCAGTATTGATCAGATCTGTCTCCTAGGCAGAAAAATGCCACTGATAAGACAGACTAATAGGCTGACTGCAGGAAATAGGATGGAGTGAGAGAGAGAAAGAGAGAAAGAGAGAGAGACTGCATGTGGTTTCTGGAAAGATCAAACTGCTGTATCACCAGCCTTTCTGCCAACAGCATATCCAATGACCAAAGCAGTGCATAGAGCCCCATTCTCTCACATTCTGCCAAACTTTACTGCATTTACAATATTGTCCATTACTGTGTGTGCTAATGACAACATCCTCTGAAGGTCAAAATATCAGTAACGTTCCACGATTCTCTCACGTTCCAGTTCAACACAAATGCATTAAAAAACAACTGAATGTGGCCAAGCATTTCTCAGGTGAGTAAACACAGCACAGCATGGGAAACAATTGCTTACACCTTCCTCCCCACAGAGTTAAACATCATTGTGGAATGAACACAGCCACAACATCTGAAACTCAGAAGCTGTGTCTCACCAGCAGAAGACTCACTTTAAAATCTTCCTAAATACATTTAGGTGGATTTTTGATCTTGCATAATATTTAGGATGGATAACTGGCCCGATGGAAACATGGCCAAATCTTCTGCATGCAGTATAGGGAATATTCCGTAGCTAACAGGTGTTGGTGCAGGTCAGCCATGGAAACTGCATTAAGCAGAACATGCTGGAAGATTGTGGGTTATTTGTGACAGTGGTCTCCACATATAAATCATTGATCAGACAGGTAGGGCAGTGGGCAGACATAATGCAGTATTTCTGCACAGACAGGGCTTTGAATTACTGCATGAATTACTGGAGAGGCTTCAAAGACTCTGTATATTCTGGTGCTCTGTAATGGAGACTGGAGGACTTATTGCTCGGAAGTTGCTCATTTACAGCTCTTGAGACCTAATGCAGCACAATTTGAGACACTGTTAAAACTCATATGAGGCATTTTGAGATTTTTTGATCTAAAATATGATGATGCTTTTCTCAGAAGACAAATCTGAGAAGACAGCAAATGTCTCTATTTAAGATGTGAGATATTCTGGGAACATTGGCTAATGTTCTCTAAAAGTTCTCTCGAAGTTATCAAAAAGTTCTTGCAGTAACAGTATTAGAACTTTTTTATGTTATGTATCATGTATATAAAACATTATTCTTAGGTTGTTAGTAGAACATTTTGAAAACTGAATTTAAATCGTTTGAATAACTGACATAACTAAGTAATACCATTTCTAAAACGTTTTTAACATTTTTGTTACTTATTGGAAATGTTAGGGAAACGTTCTTACAACCTGTAATTGTTGGCTGGGAAATCACTAGATTCAGCTGTCAGTCTTACTGACTGATAAAGTCTTACGTTGAACAATATTCATGCCTCAAGATAGATGTTGTTGTTTACAAAGCCTGATCATTGACCAGGTATCTTTTTCTCCATTGCTCAACATGTGACATGATCCTTAATTAAAGGGTTAGTAAAACGTTCCCTTTATATTAGACAGTGTTGTCAGACTGTGAGCTGAATAAAAGCAGCTGCTTGTGTGACAGTTGTAATTATCAGACAAACTCCTGCTATAAGAAACAACAGCAGGTCACTTTGCTGGTTTTGACGTGTCAGCACACAGTATGAAAAAGTGTGTAATGGGGCCAGTTGGTGCCTCATTGAAATTCATTACGTGATGTGTAGAGAAAGAGCGTGTCTGTTACATGCCTCTCGCAAGAGATCTTTCAGTGATTGTCCTACGCCACTGATGTCTTTAGAGGATGTTTAAAGACTCTGACACAGATGCATTGTGGGAAAGAGTACAGACTGCAGAGAGAAAATTACATTCCAGATTACCTGATGGCCTAAATACTATGTATGACTGTATATCTGCAATGTTGAAAAAGCTTTGTAAGTCCTATGAATTCTGACAAATAAGATGTAGTATTTATGCAAATTATATTTATATTTGGCTGCTTTTTATAATAAAAACCCGAAGACTCTGTATACTGCAGTTTGGTGTGTAACATGATTCCTAAACAAGCACATAAATCATCAACGATATACAGCGTTCCTTTTTTGTATTAATGCTGTGGTAAACGGTGAATCGAATTTTTAACAAAAATCGTCCCTTAGCACCACCTGGTGGCTACACTAAAGCAATGCAGAACCAAGCCTGGAGAGAAGAACAGGGAGAACTTACCAAAGACTTTTCCCAGGAAGAGAGACTTGACCAGGTTGAACTGTATGTCTGAGGCTTCAGGCAGGGTGTAACTGACTGGTGGATAATGATCCAGCTACAAGACACACACAGGTAATCCGTAAAGTTAACTATGAAACCATTTTGTCCTCTAATGGGCTTTGGCGCCATCTATTGGCAAAATATTTAATCAACAGCCCGACCATTCAATTAATCAAATTCCACACCTTGCCCATAGTGATTCACAATTCAATAATTGTTACTTTTTACAATTAAGCAATTTTATGATTTTAGATTTCTAGACTAATATGGCTTTAAAAACTGGCATAGTTTTAGTAGTATATGTATCTACTATATTTATATGTAGCTGCCTATCTATTTGTAACAAGCCACTTTTCTGTTGTTATTTAATGTACTTATCTGTAACTGACTTTTTTGTTCTATAAACATAAATTCATTTATTTGCATTTTTACTTTACAGTAAACCATTACCTGTTGAACAGCAGTTTAGAACACATTTTTGCAGTGCAAAGATCATGCTGATATCCAGTAACTGTAACTGTTTATATGAATGCACGCACACACACACACACACACACACACACACACACACACACACACACACACACACACACACACACACACACACACACACACACACACACACACACACACACACACACACACACACACACACACACACACACACACACACACACACAGAGTTTGGTGACAGTTTTAATTACCCTGTTACTGCAGATTCACTGAGACTTCTAATTAGCATGAGGCATCTAGCCTCTGTATTAAAAAGAATTATTTCCGCTAAATTACTTTTTTGTGCTTGAAGATACGGCTGCTCTCCGAGTCTTCTCTGTGTTGTGAAAGTGGCTCTCTCATTGCCTCACAATGGGGTGAATACAGATGAGGCTCACAGAAAGAAACGGAGCCTCTGACACAATACCGTTTGTCTGACATATTTCAGCTCCAATTTGTTCCACTGATGTGACGGACTGATAAATGCAGGCATGTTTATTCAGATGCCTTCCAGGTGCACTTGCTGGAAAAATCGTTCAGGAAACCTCATCCCCCTCCC
Organism: Botia almorhae; assembly: GCA_036877575.1. Taxonomy (NCBI): domain Eukaryota; kingdom Metazoa; phylum Chordata; class Actinopteri; order Cypriniformes; family Botiidae; genus Botia; species Botia almorhae. The sequence goes on from JAZGTJ010020854.1 coordinate 3,421, forward strand.
TCACACTCAACCGGCACTCTGCAGGGACCTTGTCCAATTGCATTTCTGAATCTCATGTGATCTTATGTGTTTCTGCTCCTGTTAATGGGGGAGGGCATGTTGCCTTAATCAATGGGATAATGTGAGCGCATTAAATGGCTTGCGGCTTGTTTACCTTTATCTTGGGAAACTAATGGGCGGCAGGGATGTAGGTATGACTCTGAAAGACAGAGAGCTTGTCTCCCACAGTGCTGTGGCCCCGTGCTGATGCAGCTGGTGCTAATGAGACCTGCTGTGAGTCTATAATTAATCTCCATCCAACAAGCTGCCTATCTGACAGGACCCCCTCCTGCACAGCGGCCACCCAGAGAGGGACACTCGGCCCTGGGAGGCGGCAGCCATGACTCCCGGGGTGACTGACAGCCCAACCTGAGTTATAGTCACACCCCACTGAGAGAATAATTCAGAGAGTAACAGAGCAAACAAATACAGAAGATATAACCCAGCTAACAATTTTAGGTTGTAAGAACGTTTCCATTCTGTAACAAAAACATAAAAAATGTTATTTTGAAAGTTCTAGGAACCTTAAAAAACAACCAGCTTTTTAGAGGTCGTATTAACATTTCTTGGTTATGAAAATGTTATTCGAACATTTTTTAATTGTGTAACATTTTTTAAAATGTTCCACAAGCAACTTAAGAATAATGTTTTTGATATATAGATATATAACATTATAGAAACATACTACTATTACTGCAGGAATGGTTTTGATAGCTTTGATATATATGTAGGGAGCTTCATCTAATGTTGTGTACGCAGCAGTGACACAGCAGTGATGATTCCTTTATAAAAATGGCACTCGAATTATTCATAGCTTTGACACTGCACGCCAGTGTCCAGCAGGGGGCAATCTTTCAATCCCCTAGAATGGCTCAACTCTTTCTGCATGACTCAAAGACTAATCGCTAACTATAAACGCGTTGTGCTGGCTCCTCTACATTACTTTGATAGCAAGCTAAGCTGACCTGACAGAATGGTTAAAAAAAGCCCTTAAAGAATTCATTACTCTAAATTAATAATGCATTTCTAAACGAAACAGTGCTCTGCCCTTAGGGTTTAAAAACACTTCTAGAAGATCAAGTACAGCTCTGATTGCTTTGTCTGCATGGTTGTTCTCTTAGTTATGTTATGACCTTTCACTGTCTGATTCATAAAGGTTGTGATGCTTCATTTATCACAGGTGTGGGTGTCTGGAAAGGTCAGATTGCTGTTATTGGCTCGCCTATTCCTTTTGAAGCAAAATCTTTTTTTCCTTTTGTAAAATGCACAGGTGCTCAAATCTTATCTAGTATTATTGCAAACTTTATTATTTCCACTTTTTCTTCTTTATTAATTCTTTATTTCCAAATTTTTTTTGTCACACATCGGGTGAACGAATGCAAAAAAATCAAAAGGTGATTAAAATGTTTTTTAAAAATGTAAGGAATCAGCACTCAGTTGTTTTCTCCTTTATTAAATCAACTATCAGATTTGATCATACCATACACCCACTGGAGCAATTATATAGAATTCAACAGGCTAAGACAAACATGAGATATATCCAAAACTGCCCAGCCTTTAATTTACATTAGGTGGATCTGTTTAAACTGCTTGCATTGTGTGTGTGGGTTTGAATATGTGGTTTACGAAGACACAAATGTGTTTAATGATGTGTGTAACAATGTAAACATGGTTTATGAGGACACTTCCTGTGTTCTTATAAACCAAACCGCTTGAAAACATACTAAATGGTGATTATTTGTTAATTAAAAAATGCCACATACTTCTGTTTGTACAGAATAAAAACCATTATGTCAATGGAGAGTCCTCATAAATCACATATGTGGTTGATACATATCATGTGTGTGTGTGTGTGTGTGTGTGCCCCCATACCCGATAGGTCACAGTGTGAAAGATGACTCTGGGTTTCTATTCGCTGCAATGTCAGCGAGGTTCCCAGGGGCCATAAAAGCAGGGTAAACAGACTATGGTCCTCTCTCTCTCTCTCTCTCTCTCTCTCTCTCTCTCTCTCTCTCTCTCCCTCTCTCTCTCTCTCTCTCTCGCTCTCTCTCTCTCTGGCAAGTTTCTGCTCCTGATCTGCAGGATCTTACTTGGCCGAGCTGTGGCACAAGAAGTGAAATAAGGCTGAATTAAAGAGAGCTACAGCCTTGCTTTAAGACCTCATGCTCACAGGCTTATCTCATCCTTTTAGACAAGAGGAATTTGATTATTCGATTTAGGAGTCTGAAACAGAGAAGTTTAATGCCACCCAAGAGAAAGAGAGAGCGAGAGAGCGAGAGTCAATAAGCAAACAGAGCCTACGATTTTGCTGACAAGGTCACAGTATATCTGACATGCTCTCTGCACCTCGGTCATTCTATATTGTTCTCTTGGCACGTGTCATGAATGGGGGGGGAGGGTGTGGCGGTGATGCAGAGTCATAACAGTTCCATCACTGGTCCTGAGACACTGCTTGTTATTACCACACATCCTACTGATGGGGCATCGGACCTTGAGATGAAGGTGTGGTGGAGCTCATGCTTCCTGTGATCTTGATTACTCGGTTATTGCAGAATCTTCGCGCTTATCGATCACGAGGGCTGCTGCACGTCCCGCCATTTAGGACATAATAAAAACCTGAAGTGCACACTGAATCAAGTTCAGGGATCAATACGGGCTTTCAATTATCCTGCTTCTGTACTGCAGATGGGCCAGTGAAACTAGCACAATGCATTATGGGTAACAGCCACAGCAAACATCTACTCACGCTGTACTTGCACACATACGTCAAGCTCCGTTTCAAAGCCTAGTTTGCTGTCTAGTGTGTAAATATGCAGCTACCTTCTAAGTCAGCGTTTATCACAGATTGAGAAGTACAAGTAACTTAGTTACTTGTAGTTCACAGTTACACTTATTAAAGTTCTTTTGTGGTTCTTGTGGGAATCAAACTATCTAAAAACTTTAACTGATATGCCACTTGGTATATTACAACTTATATTTAAATTTATTTGTATGCTGTACCTGTATCTCTAGGTCTCTCTCCACCCGAGAGATGTTGACAGTGTGGGGCTGTCCGTTGGCCAGGTTCCTTTGGTCAATATCAATGGTGAAGGGTTCTCTTAGACCGCCCAAGTTGTAACGCAGCTGCAGGGTGCCTAAGCGAAGCAGGTCAAGATGGAGACAATGAGAAAGAAACAGGAAAAATGTTCCTCACGATACTTCTGGATCAGTTCTCTGAGCAAAGATGAATGTAGAATGCTTGAGTGAGTGAGGTCATCGAGAACCAGTGTTCCGAATCAGTAATTTTGTCTGCACTATGACATCGCCCACCCTTACTGTACACTCCTGCACAATGGAATGCACACTAGCACCCTACAGGCTACAGAAGAGAAGATAACCTCATTTTGGTTACAGCTTATGCTGCCTAGATATATTTCCTCACAGGCTACAGAGATAAATTCAATATGGGCTTGGGCAGCTTAACTAAAGGAATTAGGTATAACCAGCCTTGTGTGTCCGTTTAAATTTTATGGAATGGGTCTTTAATGAAAACATTGCTCTACAAATTAAACAACAGTATATTTGAGTCCATGCTTAAAGTGAACAATGGTCATTTCTCTAAATGAACAATGGTCGTTTCTTTAAATACAAGAACGAAATGGATCAAATGGTTGTGCTTATACCAACAAACAGTGATGTAATTGTCTGTGTCTGGTCATTTGTCATATAATTAGCTTTTACTGTTGAATGTCCACTGCAAAGAATTTATGCTGCCCTAAATTTTCACAAACAGATGTATGTATCATGTCAGCATCCACACCTGACATGAACTGCAAAGATTCCATGAGTACAGACAAACATCTGCCAGACCAAACATCATATATAATGTGGCACAAATTAAAACAATTCGGCGAGAAATGGGAAAATAGTATGATGTCATACTGTTGTTGAGTCTGAAACTGGCTTTAAACAAATTTTCAGTGGACAAAAACTTCTACTCCTCACAGCCTTATTTTTCCAGTATTTTTAAATCAAATGTGCTATCTACTCTAACTAAAGCCTATACTAAATATATCATGACATATTGAATAGACCGGGGCTATTTCAACTCCTGGAGGGCCAGTGTCCTGCAGAGTTTAGCTCCAGCCCTAATCAAACAGGACATTGTTCTTCCAGGGTCAGAGCTGAATAACCATACATTGAAAATATTGAACGGACTATAAAGCAACATTTGGCTGATGGTGAAAACTTAAGTAAAGAAACTATAGGTCATTAGTCGCAAATCAGCATGGATATAAACATCTCTTACCATCTTGCAGTGCCTCAAACAAGCACAAACAGGTCTTACCATTGTGACGGAGCACCACGGCCATGTAGTCCTGGGTTTTAGAGCTGACATAGACCAGGACGCTGGGAGAAGTGGAGGTACTGAAGCTGAAGGTGAGGTCTTCACGTGTGAGATTAGTCTCTGTTGTGAGACTCTGAATCATGGTCTTGTCATCCAGGCTGGAAGCTGCAGCCATGACTTCTGGTACGAGACTATATCTGACCAGCGTTCCTGCCTCAAAGAAACCTCCAACGTCTGGTAAAAGAAGAGAGAAATGTTTCCTAAACTTCTGTATTGTGTGGAATAAAGTGTGATTTTGCCACTAAGCGTGTAACTGGGCCAAAATCTTATGCTTATTAACCAATCAGATTTCAAGGAGATGGAAGACACCAGGTCAGAATTAGGGTTGTGTAAGAACTATAAATATTGTTCCAGGGGCAACGAAAAATGAATGGACCAGGAACAATGTGTGAGGATGTGGAAGTGATATCTAGCCTGGCCTTCTGCAGTAAAAACTGACATTACCGACACGTTTTGTATTCATGAGCAGGTTTCACCTAAAGCTATAAAACAGAGAGGACACCATCTTATTACCTTTTTACTTGAGAGAAGAACAAAGGTCCTTACACGGATCGTTAACCTGACTGCCAGGAAGTGTGTGCAAGTGTGCGTGCATGTGTCTTACACCAGCAGTATAAACAGTACCCGATTTGTTGCATATGGGGTGGAACAGAGAGAACCATGGGAAATCAAGATGTGTAATGAAATAAATAAACAAACACAAAGGTAAAAAGACAGTGAACAAACATGACAATGCAAAACCCGTTCTGAATCTCTCACGTGCACAGAGTACGAGGCGGGTTTATCTGTTCTTCACTGGTTTCCTATTCTCTTATTCAACCATGTAACCCACGGGAACAGACAAATGAGCATTGCACAAATGCTGTATTCGGCAAAAAGGGAAAATCAGTGGCAAGACTATATAGATTGGTTTAATTATTCGCTGCAGGGCCCTTGAGCATTCTGCACATTTTATGAGGCCGTGCTGTGGGTTCAAGAGCAACAGAGACAGAATCACCTGAACTACTCTCCATGGTAAGGATTGTAGCGATATCACGAATTCTAGCACTTAAGCACAATGTGAACTGCTGAAATTTGATTTGAGAATTTAACCCAACAACCTTCCAGCCTCCAGAGTGGCTCATGTAGCTATTGTATAATCTGCTTCAAAACCTCATGCAATCTAGCATACACTGGGATCAGTATGGAAAGTGGAGGGGTATGTTGGTTTATATAGCATACGGTGATACAACATAACTGGAATTTGGCTCTTTAACCTGCAAAAGAACAGAGGGATTTAAATTAATGTCCTGCTAATGTTGATTAAAGCCATCGGCTAAAGCATGAGTAAATTAAAAGTATCTGTCGCTATGGTAACCAGAGAGGCCACACTACTCTTAATATTCCTCAATTAAGACAAACAGATGGTTTCGCAATACTTCTGAATACATAAACAGAATTTAAACACTTGCATTCCAAACCAGTGAAGTGTGTGAACACAAAATACTGTAAACAGAGCGTGAACAAACTGGTGAGATCTTGGTCTATTATCAAGGTCCAGTTCAATTATATTTTTCAATTAAATTCATTTCTATAGCACTTTTCACAAGGTGCACTGTAGCAAAACAGCTTTACAGAAAATGTTACTGAAAACAAAACAGGAACATTATATAAAAACAACTACTTTAAAATCCCAAGAGTATTTAAGACCATACAAGTATATTATAATTTAAGATTATACCTAGGGTGACCATATGTCCTCTTTTACCCGGACATGTCCTCCTTTTTGACTATAAAATTATGTCCGGGGGGATTTTGTAAAATATCATAAAATGTCCGTTTTTTTTACCTCATTTCACTGACCGTCATTAATTGAACACTTTAAATGCAGCCTTTAAATGCAATATTTTATCTATGATACCTATTGTCTATGATACCTGCGCGGAAGGAGCCGCAGAGAAGCTGAGCGAGCGGGGGAAGGGGGCGTGGCGCGCAGTGGTCGGTGGGCGCTGGGAGGGAGTTAGAGCGAGCGGGGAAGGGGGCGTGGCGTGCAGTGGTCGGTGGGCGCCGGGAGGGAGTTAGAGCGAGCGGGGAAGGGGGCGTGGCGCGCAGTGGTCGATGGGCGCCGGGAGGGAGTTAGAGTGAGCGGGAGGAGGGGGTGTGGCGGTGTCCTCTTTTTGGATTCTCAGAATATGGTCACCCTAATTATACCAAGAGTGTAAAACTGTTCGTTTACATTACAGAGACTACAAAACAAGGTGTTTGAATAGTTTTACATTTACGCATTTGGCAGACGCTTTTATCCAAAGCGACTTACATTGCGTTATACATATAATATTGTTTCTGAGTATATGCAATCCCT
>JAZGTJ010020855.1:0-10187 GCA_036877575.1 Botia almorhae
AACTTTGCTGATGAGAATACGTCGCCTGTACTGAACATACGAAATACAACGTGGGTCGAACAAAGTGGATTGTTAACTATATGGCGTTTTATCTGTCCACCACTGCCCTCCACAGGACATAGTCTCTACTGCAAGACAAAGTAGTTTTAACGTTGTTGTATTAAAAGGAATACAAATATGCCTATTTTTGTCATTATTCTGAACATTACATAGCTCTGATTACATGGTTTAAGGCTGCAATGGCCAGAAGATGGCAGCATTTAAACATGCGAGTTTCTCCATAGTTCAATATCAAGGTTTATTGGTAACAAAAGATGTACATGGCAAAATTATTAATGCATATAAAAATACGTTCATAAACATACATGCAGTAAAGACAAAATTTTACGTGCAAAATGGACAGGGCAGATATTAGATATTCTTTGAAATTCAATGCAGTGGTTTGCAAATAGTGAAATAAATTGTTACAAACTGTTTCCAGGCTGCGTTCATACATTGTTTGATAATGACAACCGTGTTTTGTACAGGTATTAGGTTACTGACCATCTAGATACTGGCGGTCGTGAATAACACGTAACCATAGTGACCGTGAGTCTAGGAAATATCAAAGATGGCGACTCACAGGTTTCGTCACAGCATCAGGTGGGGACACATTTACTGAACTCACAAGTTACTGAATCTCCATACATGATCTGCATTGCATTGTATGACATAACAGACAATTACTTGTCCAGCACGGTTTCGTTTAAACAACACAATTTTACCGAAGGTGCGGCTGTGAGTCCTAATATGTCTGAGGTGTCAGTTCGGTTTTATTAATGTGGTTGTCAATATGTTTTTCCTGTCAAGCTCCTCTATCCCCGTGGCATGTTTATTAGATTGTACGGGGTTATCCCGCTGAGAAACAATTTGTACTAACTACAACAAAGCTACACCACAAAACCATGGGTGTTTTTTTCCACTACTGAAAAGGTTTTCCACTAGACGCTGAAACATGACTGCGGAAGCTGAGGTCTGGCACTGATGTTAGGACACGGTTCTTGGCTTCTTTGGGGGCTTAAGCCCCTGATGTATTGTCAAAAGCCCCTGATCTTTTGGAATATGTTGCACTTAAAACAGTGTGTTTTGTTCATACAGTGTGTTCAAAATTCAATAAATGCAGAGTACCATATGTATTGGTTTGTTATCCATTAATCATTTATAAAATAATGTAACTGTTAACATGTTAACATACAGGCCTTCACGCCTTGTGTATTCTTACCGGGTCTTCTATTCGTACCAAAAATGACGGATTACTATTTTGCCACTAGATGGCACTAGAACATTCCCATTTTCCTTTAGCTCCTGCAAGAATGCAGGACCATCTCTCTTTCTGTATCAATGTGGTTGCTGTTGTAGATTGTGTTTGTTTGAAATTCACATTCTTTCTATCCCTCTTATATGAGAGAGAGAGAGAGACATAGAGGGAATTAATAAATACTGTTAATCACACATTCCCAAAGATCTACAGTAAATTGGATCAAGGGTGTTGGTGATTTCTCACTTTCAGGAAGTTGATGAGGTGAAGTCCCTAGAGATGTTCTGAAATGACATTCAGACTAATAGCTCAATGCTTTGTGGTATGTTAACGGAAGATCGTTTCCTATCCAGTTTCCCAGGAGCACACTGATAGAATCCAGACCCCCTGATACGGTCTGCTTCAAGGGAAGGACTGTTTAAAGGTTTTGTAATGAATAATGTACTCATGCAGCACAGATGGATCAGCTGTTTGCGTGCGTGGAGTCGGTTTTGTCGTCATTTGCTGTAACTCCCTCCCTATTTCTCAACCTGTTTTGGGATTGTATAGTTATTCCTTCAGTAGGAATTTCTGGAATTCTGTATTCATGCTGCTTATGTAACAGAGCCGGCCCCCACAGAACATACAAACAGGGTACTAGCAGAGGTCCTGATGGTGAGTGTTAGGGCTGTGGACGGATGTTTTGCATGCGAGGGAGAGGAAATTAAAGTGCTTCCAGATGGAAAAGAGCGTCGCAAGTGTCCAGATGTGCGTGTCGCAATCTGATTGCGATATCTGATTTTCTGAAGTTGCATTATTAAAGCCAATGTTTAAATAATTTTAGTTTTTTTTGAAGAATATGATCTGTATGTTCAAATTGTGATTCTAATGTGCATTTTGAAGGCATCTCATGAATCATTTATTCTGGCGTAGATCCCTTAATATATATATTTATATTATATTGTTTATATTATATTCTTAAAACTGCATTCAGAAAAATAGCTGCACACGGAATTCCTTCGTTTTATTTGGTTCATCTAACCCCACCTTGATCTAGACTTATTTAAACAACAATTTTACATAAGCACAAAAGATAAGCCTGGCTCATTTTTAGATCCCTCTGTCACACTCAAGATTTTTAACTTTAATGCTTTTTATTGGCAAGATAAATTCAAGCAATAATGCATAAAAGAATTCAGTATATAGAGAAAACATCTTTTTCAGATGAGTTCATTGAGGGACTCTGAAACCCATAGGAACGAGGCTTCTGTACTTGTGTAGTGCAGTCCAACAAAATCATGCCAAACTTTGATTTCTCAGTGCATCAGCCAAATCTTGCAGCAGTCCAACCCATAAGGCTGCTTACACTGATTCCAAGCCCTGTCTCAATTGCTTTACATTGTAAGAGAAGGCCTATGTGTAATGTGCATTTCTTGTGTTTACACTCTTCGAGCTACCTGAATTGGATTTGAAGTGAAACACAATTTGGAAGTCATATGTTTCAATCACGTCTCATAAAGTTTCATGCCAAGCATGTCTCATTGATAGAATCTCCATGAGCTAAACATGTTTTATGTTTTAACAGGAAAGTTTAATGCAAGATTCATCCCCGGTATGGGAAAAATTACATCCCATGATATTATTTTGGAAGTCTGTGTGACTATTTCTCAGTCTGTGTCTTACATAGACTATTTGCCCTTTATAGTTTGTTCTTTTTGCTTACTTATAAGGCTCTAGCATCTGGTCTTGGTTTCGTTATGACATGTACCTTGCCAGAATCAAACACCTTACGAGTATCAGGACAGATTCAACAAAACATGATGAGTGTTAAAGCAGCTTTGGTAGGATAACGTTTGTTAAGAAAATGTGCATATGCAGAAGTCGTACTATTTAAAAGATTCTTTAAAATCGGTACTTTAATTATTATCTCAGAAAAATTGATAATGATATTAATTGATAATGCATAAATCATATTCTTATAGTGTAAGCTTAATATCTTTCTGTGCAGAAAAAGCAAATCAGGTGATATTTAGTCATATTAAAACATGCATGTCTTTTTATACTAGAAACACTTTCAAACTACATTATTGTGGTCATTATATTTTTTATTAAAATTACTTTACTGTGGAACAGTTTTGATCTTGCTATGAACCACAGGGAAATATGTAGTATGTGTGAGATGAAAGTAAGCAGGAACATTTCCTTGAAAGACCATAAAGAGATAAGTACACTTTCTCTGTATATTGATAAGGAATACTTTGGCAACTTTGAAGAGCCGCAGAGTGCTTGTTTCTCTTCTGATGTGACACACTCTCTGTCCTTTTTGGAAATCTGCTGTAATAAATTAATAATGAAAAACGTTGTATTTAATTTTAGAGGATAATCATTTAGCGTTTAGCATTTAATGTTGCGTGCTGTTGGAAGAACCGAGCAAAATCGTTAAATAAAATTGAATTTATTGAATATTTTACTTCAAGCCAAGAGTTTCAGAGGAACAGCTACAGCAGGAAAAAACAACACCAACACTTTGAGAAGTACTCGAGGATGGTTATGGCATTCAAACCTGCAGCCGGTTTACTGTGAGGTCAGGTGAACCTCTTCATCTTGTTTTTTCTTTGTTTAAAGACTGCCCATTCACTCAGTCTTTCCATGGCTGTGATATCTGTCTTTTATTTGGTTGTCTTTTGAAATTTCCCCTGTGGTTAAAGTTGTTTTCCCGGGTCAGACTGTAATCGTTTCCAGAGCTAACATTTTTACTGGTAATTTTATGACAACAAAACAGGCATTGTTTAAATGACTCACAAATAACCCTGCCAAGAGGAAGAACAGATCTGATATCAGTGCTTTGCGACTGATTGTAGACCAGTGTTTGACAGTGTTAGCCATTATTTTAGGGGTGCTTGTTTTCCTAGCCAGTGCTCTTTCTGCTAGTGTAAATCTAGACAGTCTAACTTAAAACAGATCATTTCCACATCTCTGCAAAACATTTCATCAAGTGTTCATTTTACACAGCTACATTGGTGCAAGCAACAACATGAGTTTGGTGCTGGACTATCTAGATGGAGTGTTTAGGAAATCAGTTTGAAAACAATAATCTATTTTGTATTTCCGTTTGATGCTGCAGCACAAAAATGACACACATCAGGTGTAGTTCTAATAATAAAGAATGAAGGGCTGTGAATCAACTCTGATTGGTTGGTTTTGACTGTGTCAGAACCTCTATGAATCATGATTCATAGAAATGCGGTGGACTGCAGTCAAACCACATTTTTACGGCGTCATGTTTACATAGTTATTTTGCCCACATGAGAAAATGGGTTATCCAAATAACCGTTCTGCACTGATTTTGTAAACATTGGCATGGGAATGTTTACTTAAAAGACCTCATTAAATGACTTTGAAAACTCTTGAAAACAAAAAAGTATATATATATATATACCAAATATATTAAATTGGCTTTAATTCTGTCATATCTATGATTCACATTTTGATGCTAGTTGGTTGCCAGTGGATAAATAGAAGGATGGCATTTTCATCCTAGAGATCATCTGATTGGACAAAAATCTGTGTAGTGCATGATGAGTCATCCGTATTTTTGGTATGTTTTCCAAATGACTTTAATTTTAAATGCATATATCTGATAAAGAATTTCAACTTTTATGAGTGCATTTGCATATAGATGGCTTCAAAGCTAATTGACATGGGCTAACAGAAACACTATTTTAATTCTCTGTGGATTTGTTAAACCAATAGAGAAAAAATATATAATCTAGATTCTTGAGTTATGTACATTAATTTATGTAAGCATGCCAAGAGGGTTCAGTGTATATAGTTTATATTTGATGTCAGGCCGTAGCTTTACCTGGCAGGGGCAATTTCGTAAAAAAAATCATGGGTTTAAAAGCAGGGGATGACATCTACCTGAAACATCCTGATACTACGAAGCTAAATGAAGCAAAATCTAATTAAAAATTGATCCTGTGTACAAACAAGTCGAAAACAAGCACTTTAAGGCAATTCAGCCCAGAGAATGAGTGACTTCGCAGGTTCTGCCACATATGTGTACTCTTGCCTAAATACCCGTGAGATGAGAGCCATTGTCCAAATGTTCATCTTCATTTACATCATCACTGTATTTCGTGTGTCGGCATGGCCTGGAGCTGGTTATATTGTCTTAATTGTGATGAAGGATTTCATGCATCATAAATCAAAAACAAGACAAGGATGCCATCCTGTGAAGCTGGCTTACGTTCAGGAATAGATAGTATTACCTGTTGTCAATATAAGCACTGTTCTGCATGCAAGTGCCTTCTTCTCCTGCATGGATTGAACAGTTTTTGCCTTGGGCAAAAGTTAGCTCAGAAAATAACCTTGCACAATGCATATGGCTTTTAGTTTAGTCCAAGCCCACATCTCCTCGGTGTGCCTGCCTAGACATGTATAGACTCACACCTGCTGCTTTTTCTTTTTTCAGTGGATGATTCACAGTGTCCCAAAGCTGAAAAATCTGCCTTCCTAGGTTAAGTTTATAATAATAATAGTTTATAATTTGAGTGGTCACAAATCACTGATTTCACAAGACATGTTTGACTACAAGAAGAGAAAATCTGGCTACTATATCAAACATCTGGGTACTGTCGATTGTAAAGCATTTTGTAATTTGTTTTGGATCGTTAGGAATGATGTTATTGTTCTTTGGAAGTCTGTCTGAAAGCAGTTTCCTAGGAGGTACATTTATACACAAAACACTGCCTCTTTAGTCAGTGAGAGGCAGTGAATTCAGCTAGGCAGCTGCTGTAGGTTTGGGACACGGCCATCGAACCGCTGAAGATCATCCAGTGCCATAGAGCTCCAACAATGTAAAAGTCTGATTTTGGCAAAATGCCTTGTAATTATGAGGACATTCTCATCTCTTATGTAAGATCTTCAGTGTGACCGTTTTGTTATTAAAGAGTTTAGTATTGCGGGGATCTGGCAACCAAATCAAAGCTCTGCATATTAAAGCTTGGCATCTCTGACTTTTCCCTGCAGCTGTGAGTTTGTCCTGTCTGTGGTAATAAGGTCGGTCTGCAGCGGGCCAGCTGGCCGGTGTGTCAGACCACATCGTGAAAACCTTCTTTGTAGTGACTGCTGCAGACAGTGGGGCCTCAGAGGCCACAGCACTACCTGCACCTCTGTGTTGAAGTGGAGGCGTGTCATTACGCCCAGATGGCTGCTTCCTCTGCTCCACTACAACAGCTCTGTGTTTCACTGCCTGTTTGTCTTTCTCTGTCTTTCTGTGTTTCTTCCTCTTTCTCATTTTCACTTTCTGGCACACAAACACATGCGTGGAAGTATGCGTGCTTTGGGCGCGTGAAAATTTCATGACAAATGGAACAGATGAATTCGATCACTGTGTTGTTTTCGGACAAAAACATTCGTATGAGTAAAGAGGAGCTTTGTTTAAATGCTTCTTTCAGTTGTTGTTTAGATACTGAATTGCTGAACACATTCTTGCTGTTTTCCAAGCTTTTATGTTGAGCGTGCATGTGTTTGTGATTCAGAATAATAGATTCTTTGGTTTCAATAAACGTTTCTTAAGTCGTAGAGTGTAACTGTATGAGCTTATCGGTGTACTTGAAGTATACAATATGCCAGTGTATATAGAATTTTGCATTGGTCAAACAAGATCGGCTCAGAGATTGGTTTGCATTCATTTGATCATTTTATCTCATGTCATTTTGGTGTTTTGGCTGTTCTGCATGAAGAAACAGTTTGTTGTTGAACGTTCTTCCAATACAGCCTCTGAGTCGTGAGACCGTTCCTTCTCTGTTAATAATACACGTTCGGTTGTCCAATTAGATTCTGTTTAAATACTTCCAGATATTATCCATGTTTTCTGGGTAATGTTATGAGTTACATGTCTCTTCTTGTGTTTTCTGGGGCCCTTATGTTATAAGCATTAGCTCATTGTGTTGTAAGTCATTTATGGGGCGTGCTGCAGCTTGGCTTTTCTCAGATAAATGAGGTGATTACAGTGTGTGAGAAAAGCTAGATGAGGCCCTGTCAACTAGAGGGCAAATATTTGTCAGAAAGTTCATCATTACTGTGAAATTGTCACATTGCATCTGAGTCGGTGCAACAGCATGTTTGTCATTTCCACAAAGACTCAGTAGTCATGGAATACAAAGCAGATTGTTAGCATTAATAAGTTAACATAGAACAGAACAGAATTTATTAATCTAACATAGATTAATTATGAACATATTTTCAAATATTGTTTAACACACAAAACAACATACCAAAAATACTGATGACTCATCATGCACTACACAGATTTTTGTCCAATCAGATGTTTGGAAATATATTCATTTTTGTTTACTTGTTTGCAACCCCCTTTTTTTGATGGATGACACGCTGTTGCACATGGTCGGTATTCCTATATTTGCATTAAATATCCTAAACACCAACATACGCTTCTATGAAGTGTAAATCAACTTGTAAATCAAGCCTTGAGACACATGACTGTTCATTTAAATGTTTGGCATCGAGTCTCTGCAGAGGTTTCCATGGTAATCTTATGTCTAAAAGTCACCTGGCTGAATGCCTGCCGCAAACATTTATATATCAGAGGAGCCATGCATAGAATTGAGGCTTTGAGAACTGATTATTTATCTGCAGAGATAAAGCTTATATATGTATACTATATATATATATTATGGATAAAAATCTGCTCTGTTTATGGCAAGTGTAATATAGTATATAGTATAATAAGTGTATACATTTTGAGGTGAATGGCACAATATGTTACATAATTGTTTTGTTTCTGTTTTGTTTCTAAGGAGTTTGAGGATATACATCAAATCCTGTCGGCTGCTACGAGATCCGTGTAGAATGTTGATGCTTTTTCTGTTATCAAACTCTCAGTCCTGAGAGATGGAGAGAGAGATAGAGCGAGAGAGGCAGATAGAAAGGGGTGGTTGTTTTCTTTGAAGGATACAGTCATTTCCTCTCCAATCAAACAAATTCTGTGAATAATACATCTGGACTTCATGTTCCGATCTGATTTTAATTTCCGTTTTACGCATTCGTGTTCTGCAACAAGACTAAATTGTCCATCGATTTTGAAAAATCATTTGGGATTAGAAGTAGTAAAGATCAAAGGCGCAGAGACTCCCGCAGTCCTCAGAAGGGCTGTGTGCTGTTGTCATCACAAAGGGCCTTGACCTCATATACCACCAATTAACACATAACCTGTTTTATGAATAAAAATCAAAGAGCTAACCTGTTATGGGTCATAGTTAATTAGTGGTGCTTGTTAAGACACGCATCTATGGAGCTTGCTACATGTGCTGTTACATAAGGACTCGTGGTGATTACGGCAACAGGATACGTCATCATGTTCCATGGCTTTTATAAAACAAATTTAAAGCTGCAACTCGTAACTTTTACCTCTCTACCGCCATCTCTGTTGGAAACATAAAATTGCGAGTTATTTTACACATTTCTTTATGTGTGTTAAAGTCGAATGAAGGGATTGTTTTAAACACTGATCTTTTAAGTACTTTCTTAATAACTGTTTTTTGTTTAAAAAGTTACGAATCGCAGCTTTAAAATGACAAACAGTGCATTAAAAATAGTATATTGTCTTGTCCAATTTTTAGCAACACTTGTATTTTCAGTAAGTCAATCTGTGATGTTTAGAGTTTGGTTATTTTGGTCACATGCCCTTAAGAATTCTCAGGTCAGAATTCCCACAGGATGCACATTCATTGGACACGCAGAACTACATCTGGTATGGAAAAACTTATCCCAAAGAATGCAATTTGCTTACAACTTAGCACTTGTTACACAGCTAGTATGATATGGCTTCCGACCAATCCTGAAGCCCCCCCACCCCTTCGTGTGGAAGAATGTGCTTTTATTTATAGCCGAGATATATTCAGCCCTGTTTTTCTGTCAGGTCCAGTTGGTGACATGCAACGTGAAATATAGTCAGTCTGGTGTGTGAAATGCAATGAAACTGCTGCGCCACAATTAAGTCTCTCCAGATCCTCGCACCAGGGGTGTGGAATGTGCATTGCTGTTCTGTGGTACAGCGTTTCCTCAGTGCTGTGTGTGTTTGTGTGTGTGTGTGTGTGTGTGTGGCAGCAGGACAGACATGCGACTTCGCTCTTTCTTGCGTCTCGAGTGAGTTGTGCTCACTGACAGCTGTTGCTTTGATGACAGGAGTGGCTGCTTGCTACAGAGACATCCAAGATGTCCAAGTCCTGCAGCCGCAGATGTAAACTTGGTCATGGAATATTAGATGGATTAAATGCCACAGAGGAGTCGACCTAGAAAAGATTGAAATTAAGTGAATTGATATAGACATTTATGGGTAAATATAAGTACATAGAGAATACAGATAAACAACTATTCATGCTAGATGCTAAGGATGCAACCAAATGTTCAGATTTGGTGTGGCCCAAATTTTTAAGTTTAAGAAAAGTCCAGGAAGGCTTTTAATGACCCCGTTGGTCTCCTGAAGACAGCAGTGTCAAAATAATATTGACTCGTACCACACTTTGTAAAAGCAAATGCATTCACGGTTATGTGTAATGCTTGCCTCATAGACTTGTATAGCAAGTGTATGTCTGAATTTTTGCTTGTTTTTGACCTGACGTGCAAGTCAAAATCTACAAGTCTAGGTACAAGTGTGATAATAAAGTTTACCTTGTATTTTGCACAAAATATTTTTGTAATTTTATAGATCTAGTCCCCTTATTACGGTAAGAGCAGTGAAGCATGCTAGTTCTACAACTTTGTACAATGATTCGGTTCCATTAAGATGTTCTTTAATGGCAAAAAATGTCCCAATGAAATGTCAATTATACGATCACTTCATCTTCTCTATCTTCCTTGGGCATGACTGTAATCAGAACAGACAGAA
>JAZGTJ010020856.1:0-10186 GCA_036877575.1 Botia almorhae
AGGAGGCTCCCGCTCCACCTCCTCCAGCTCCGCCTCCGTCCCCCTAGTCCTAGTAAGTGTGAATTTCACACGACCAGTACAACCTTCCTCGGTTACGTAATCAGTCAGGAGGGAGTGGCTATGGACGATAAGAAGGTTCCAAGATTTTGCCAGACTGAAGTTTCCATGTGCGTTCTTTTCACGCAAACTCTCTTCGGCTCATCTCTGTTTCGGCTTGTCTTGATCTCCCTAACCATTTCTGTATCTCTCCTACCTTTCATGTTTCCCTGCTGAAGTCCGCTGGTGCACCCGTCGGAGGTCCGGAGGGGGGTCTCCGGGAACAGGACCCTCATAATGTGGTGGGCGGTGAGGAGGCCTATCGGGTGAATCGGCTCCTTGATTCCAGACACCAGGGAGAAAGAATCCAGACCTCGTTGATTGGAAGGGGTACGGCCCGGTGTAGTGTGGTGGGTAAATGCCGGGGACATCCTAGACCCCACTCCACCTGAACAGTTCCAAAGAGTCCCTACACATGTCATCATTGTGGAAAGAGTTTCAAATGGAAGTCAAATCTTGAGACGCATATGAGAATTCACACTGGAGAGCGCTCATACACGTGGCTTCAGTGTGGAAAACGTTTCACACAGAATTCAAATCTTGAGATGCACATGAGAATTTACACTGGAGAGCACCCATACATGTGTCTTCAGTGTGGAAAGAGTTTTACACAAAAACGGCCCAGAGTAGCGTCGTAAATGCCGGGGACATCCTAGACCCCACTCTAACTGAAGAGTTACACAGAGCCCATTCAGAGAGGCCGGCCCCTAGACCCAGAGGAAGACCCCGGCGTCGCATCCTTTCTCTGCGCCACCAGATGGAACAAAAAACAAAGCATTAACTGCTTTAGACCATTGTCAACATCATAGCAGTGATTATTTTATGAATTTCTTCAATAGCAAAATAGGTACTGTCAGAGAAAAAATATAAAGATGCAATTTCCTGCTACACAATCACATTGGGCCCATCATAGTGCCCAAGGAGCAACTCCAGTGATTCACCACTATTGATAAGGATTAACTGTCAATAATTAAATCATCTTAAATCATCTCAAGATCCTATACCTACCAGGTTGTTAAAGGACTAGCTTTTTTTAAATAGATTCTCTACATAGTATTATTAACTCATCATTGGTGTTGAGATATGTCCCAAAAACTTTCAGTCTGACTGTTATCAGACCTCTTATAAAAAAACACAACCTGATCCCAGAGAACTATCAAATTACAGACCAATGTCAATGTCATCTATGTTTTAATTCAATAGTACTTGAAAAGGTTGTGTTCCCACAGATATGTTCTTTTCTGCATCTCTCTTCTAGTGTGCTACTCAACCTTAGCACAGCCTTTGACACTATTGACCACAGCATTTCATTATATTTGTGGTTTATCACATATTGAAAGTCTGATAAGATTTAAAAAATCTGTTTGGGCAAGCCTTTAGACATTTCTAAATGGACAAACAACTGAATTGATGACAATTGCATCAATTTTAATGATTTTAAAAAGCTTACATGTCAAAAATACCTGTCTTTCCTGAAATGTTGTACCTACCTTGTTGCTATATGAGAGGACAATGAATCAAGATTATGATTACCTATTAAGAAGGTATATACTTCAGCTTGGGGCGGCACTGTGAAGACTGTTTGATGTATGACAGTGAGAGCTATTTTAAAGTATAGACAGCATCAATCTTACCATACTTTAATGTCATAAAGTGATCGGTCATGTTCAGCGACGCTAAAATAGAACACACCAGGGGTGTTACAGAATACAGGGTTAATTTACCATCAACTAAATCCTGGACTCTAAGTTAATTAACCCAAGCCTTGCTTTTTTCGGGTTATGTCAATTCCAGAACACAGTTTAAGAGTTAGTTCAATTAACATCTTGAAAGTAATTCAGAGTTAACGCATTGTAAATTGTTAATAGTGAATTTTCATATTAAATCTGCATAATAAGATTTACATACAACACTGCTAATCTAAAGAGGATAGTAAGGGAGGATGGTGGTTTTACAGAGGTTATGCTTTTTGTCATTTATTTAACAAGGGGGTGCCACCCCCCACCCAATTTGAGCACAGAGATCATAACAGAGATAATTTTAAGCATAATCCAGTGAATAACTTTTCTTACTCTAGTCATCTTTAATTATTCATGTCTAATAAACTGTATAAAATTCATGGACATGGTCGCTAGTTATACATAGTTTTAGTACGTCACAACGTTAATGTAAAACTTTGTATAAACCATACCATCATTTGTGTATGGTTTCAGTGTTGTACTTGTAACCCAAAGGTCTCAGGTTCAAATCCCAACTGAGGTTGCTTCTCCTGGAGCTGTAGTGATGGCTGCACATTTAAGTCACATTTAAGTTATGGGTTACCGTACTTGACAAATACGTCCCTTACATTTATTTCCATATAAATTGGTGCTACATTTTAATTCGCACTCACTATAGTTCCGTGTTTCCGGGGATCTTAATTCGAAGCGGACCTGTGTTAAAATAAACTCCGCGAGTGTCGGTCAGAAAGTCTGGTGCTGTGACGTGACACTATGAGATTACACAGTCAGGTCGAAACTACAGCACACTGCCCGTCATCTGTCAGGCGATCTCACACCATCTTTCAGTCTCATCATTTTATGGTCAGATGCTGAAATGCGCTTGCTTTTCCTGGCCTGCTTAAGTCCCAAAACAGGGAACTGTACCACTGCGGAAAGAATAAGGTACAGTAACGTTGCCGTTCGATTCGTGAAAACAGGAAGTATCACAATCCTTCATCTAATTTTAGATGACACACAACAGCTTATCCTTGTCGTTTTGCGTCTTGTAAGACGATCAGGAGATATTCTGAACAGTCTGTAGTTCATCACTGTCACGTATTGCGGGAGTGTGTAATGTAAAGTAATGAATTCTAAAGATATTCTCTGTTGTATTATGAATGTACATCACAGAGCACACTTATTAGGAAAAAATGCTCATGGTTTGTAAGCGTATTGATGTTTTGTTCACAAGTACGTGTTTGCGTTGCAGGAATCACATCGTGGCTGCAGGACACACTTGTGTTCTTTGTGATACAAGAGAGTTGAGCTCCGCCTCAGATGTGACGTCACTGATGACGAAAGAACCGCCGTTCGAGGGTGCGCTGGCCATTCATCTTTTCAAAGGAGGCAGACTTCTTTTAGGTGACGCATTTCCCAGCCTCTCAAAACACAGTTTTTTTTATACTAGGGTATTCATGTTTACTATACCCACAAAAGCTGCTTATAAACAATAGCGTCAAAAGTACAAAACAAATAAACGTGACTTAAACTAAAACATAGACTTATATATTCAATAAGTGATGTCAGCCATCATAGTCAAATTATGTAATGTGAAAGTTGCATAACTGTTTATTTCTTGTGAAACCTAGTAAGTTCTAGTAAGTATGCAATCTGATTTAATATAATTGACCAATGCAAATGTGGTCATTGATGTACTATTCAGAGTCAGGTCTACTGCTTGTTTTTTTTAACTCTAAAGAGTGGGCGTATTTCTGAATCATTGCTCACAGTGTTCGCTGTGTGGATGATGACTTTCCCTCTGGCAATATGAACACACTGTTTTACGCCTCAAAGAGTTTTCATCACTCAAAAGATTTAAAAGTTGAACTTTAGAGAAGGTAAATAAGTCAAATAAGGGATTTTCTTTTTCTGAATTTGCATTCCCCTGCAGATATGGGAGTGCCTTTCGGAGTGGTATTTGGAGGGACAGATGTTAATGAGGATGTGAATGATGAGCACAAGCGGGCAGTGATGAAGAGAGTTTTGCACAAAGCCAGGTCAGATTCAGTGAGCCGTAATTAAACCTCATGTTTCATGATCAATCTAGTGTGTTTGTCATGGTTGACAGTTTCATTGCTAGCATTAGTTAATTAGTTAGTTATTGTATTAGCAAACATAAACTAAGAATGAACAATATATTTGTCGTAGCAATTATTAATCCTTGTTAATGTTTGTTCAAGCAAATACAATTGTACATTTACTGTTAATGTTAATTTATTGTGCATTCACCAATGTTAATAGATACAACCTTTTAGAAATGTTTTATGTAATTTTGAAATTAACATTAATTAAGATTAATTAATGCTGTGCAGATATTGTTAATTGTTAGGTCATGTTAAGTGAGATGGTAAACTAATATTAACAAATGGAACCTTATTGTAAAGTGTTACCTTTAGTTTTTATTATAATGAAGTCCGTCACTTACAGAACCAGGTTCAGCTAAAAAGTGCTAAATGAAACATGTATACTCTCATTCTATAACTAAAATATGAATATATCATTCTGATATAATAAATATATGTGTAGTATTTTTGTGGGGCAGACTGGACTCCTCCACAGGCTGTGTATTTGACATTTCTGGTCTACAAATATAGCAGGGGTCTTCAGCACAGGTCTTGAGGTCCTGGGGCTATAAGAATAGCTGTTTGATCTCAAACTAATTTTGGTGAATAAATGAATAACGCATTTACTTTTAACTTCTACCAAAGCAAAAGTTTCTCTTTCTGCCCCTCTTTTCTCTACATAGTTCATCAGCAATAGTCTGACTTTTTTCAAAGTCTCCAACAGTGGTTTTAATTTATTAGCCAGGTGTTATAGATTTGTATAATCTGTTTGATTAGTACAGGCAGATTCACACCCTTTTGGCAGTTTTAAGGGAATAATAGTCACAGCGCCCTTCCACTTCAAACACCTCCCAAAGCAGACCCCCTGCTGCTGTCGTACAGCGTCAACCTTCGCATCCCCTGAAGGAGAGAGATGAAGGACAGCGATTAAAGAAGAGAAAGCCAGGTGTAGGAACCCCAAGCGGTTTAGTTGCAATCATTTGGAAAAATAACACTTTTATTTCTTTCTTTACAACCATGCAACTGAAACTCACCTGCAACCCACATAAAAAATCAAAACATGATGAAGATGGCCTTATGTCTTATGTGTGTGCATGTAGTTGTACATATTTGTGCAATTGTGCAAACTTTTTTCTTTAAAAATACACATTCAGAGGCACAAATATTTAAGACCACATTGAAAATCTGTTAAACTTGGAGTTTAAGTTTTTCAGATAATTTATTCACTGTTATTAGCGCATTTTTGACACCTGTGTTTAGATCATCCCCAAATCATGCTGGGAGAACATGTATCATCAGCCAGCTAAAATATATGCTTTGAAAAACATAATGTATATACTAATTTATTTCACTAGTTAAACACTTCCCTAATTTGCCCTGAAAGACTAAATAAATGAAACCAAAGAAATGTAAATTAGAAGCATTTGAACTAGTCTGTAGTCTCTAGACTTCTGGACCCCACCATGACCTCAGCCTCCTTCACCTGCCTCTACTTATCTTCACTATGATGGGTACTCAGCCTTCGCATTGCCACGCTTTTATTTGCATGGCTTGACTCGTGTAATTGCGGATTTTTGGCAGGCCCTGACAGCTTTGATGTCCTTGGCTGGAAAAGTGAGGCAGAATTGTGGGTGAGATGAAAGCGGTTGCATGTGGTTACCGGGGCGTACCTCACCATCAGAACCCAAAACACAAATCAGACCTTTCATGTTATTTTACATGTTAACATGTCAGCTCACTCTCTTTTCCTCTTTTTCTCATGGAGGTTTGCTGTGGCGTTCACTGACAAATTAAAGGAACATGCTGAAATGTTTTTGGTAAGTGATGCTGTGTTTACAACTCCTGTTGTTAACATGCAGTAAGCCAAAGATGCTGTCAGAAACTGACTCACTCCATCCACGTCTAAACTTCTGTTCTGGGTGCAGTAAACAATGCTTGAGAACGTGTTTAAAGTCACCATGACCCTAGTCAAATCAAGCCTGTTTTCTTTTTGCAT
Source organism: Botia almorhae (assembly GCA_036877575.1). NCBI lineage: Eukaryota > Metazoa > Chordata > Actinopteri > Cypriniformes > Botiidae > Botia > Botia almorhae. Next base: position 5,916 of record JAZGTJ010020856.1, read on the forward strand.
GTGCACAAAAGAAAACAGGAAAAAGAAAATAGTGTTGCACAATTCAACAGCCTATGCTATTCCAAAGAAAAGAAAATGTCTATTATATTTCATCAAAATGTAATAACTGGCTACACACCTGAAATGATTTTTCTTTTTAGATGACATCACCTTGACAGCTTGTATTTTGTCAAAAGGAAAACAAAAGTAAGACAAGAACTTACTCTGACATGATTAAAAGAGACAAGAGTAATAAATAGCAAATCTCTGATTTTGTGGACCTTTGGAGCAGTACTGTGGTGGTACTGCTCCAAAGTACTTTAAAGAACTTTACGGTAGTAATATAGTAATAGTATAGATATATCCAATATGTCCAGAAAACATGGCATTGTCAAGTTATCATGTCAACAAATAGATTGTGTTAATAAAAATGTGTGTTTTTTTAGTAAATTGCTCAATTACACTTGAGGCACAGACCTATTGAAAGGTTGTTGAGTGAAAAAGAAAATAAAATTGCCATAGCTCATTTTTAATGGGCTGGAGAGGATGAGACAGGAAGGCATGTACTGTGCTAGCTGATGCTATAAATACAACAGAGAGATTTAACAGCCTCAAATCCAATATCCTGCCCTGTATCCCATAATAGCATAACATTAAAATCTGTATTTCCATGTTTCATCCCCAAATAAAGCCCCAGACAGACATTTACACAGAGGCACAAGCCAAATCAAACAGGACGGTTTGTGCATCTGTTTTTTTTAATTCATATAGAAACACAGCAGGGGTCCCCCTCATCCAGGACTGATCAGTCAGAGCATCCAGCCAATGCCCCTGCATCTGTTGGAAATTTTCTACTTTATCTCAGCTCGGAATTTACATATTCTTTTATTACCTTCCTGCTGCTATATTATTTTCCCTCTCAACTGGTATTGATTTAGGTGAGTCTCAGATGTGTTAATTTACCACATTCCATAGAGAATATTCCTACTGATCCTTTTCTTTCTATTCCTAATGTCATATGTAATGTCATTACGTTTGCCAAGGATGTTTTTATTGGAGGAAGAGATTCCATGATACTTCATAAAGTTTCGATGGCCAGTGAGAAAACTGAGGAAATTGTGATTTCTAGGCCTGAGCAAGTTGTGGAAATTTGTGTACTAAATTTTTGTAGCAATTTATATAGATATGCTAGAAAGGCTAGAAACTGTTTTTTGGCACGTCGTAGGTATGTCATTTTGTTATGTTCTACTTGTAGAATTTTTTTCTACAAGTTTTTTAATGTATTAGCAAAGTACATGTTTTAGGATGAACGCTGGACATGTATAAATCCTTAAAGGGAAAATTCTTATGGTTGACATTTAGTTCTATTTGACAATCTGCACAGTCATGGTCATCAAACCTTATTTCCAGGCCTGCAAATGTTATGGATATTACTATAGTGAATTTATATTTGTCTAGTTATGCTCAGATCTTAAATATTTAATTGTCTTCAGGCTGCTGTTGTTGAGTGCAATCACTGATAAACAGTTTTTGTCTGAAAAGGTCACGGAAAAGTGTGGAATCCCTGTATGTCTAATGGGCATCTGATGTACATTTCCTTCTTATCTTTTACCAGGTGTGTGAGAGCAAGAAGATCTATATCCAACCTCAAGGTAATTGATTAATAACACAAAATGCTCTCTGATGGAATTACATTAGAAGACCAAAATATGTCATTTAAATGCCCCCCTCCCCAAAAAAAACCTCTGCATGTGTTTTAGGGATTGAGACCAATGTGGCATCCCATTTCAGCTGGAGAGACTTTTTACGCAACACAGGTGCAACACCTACACCTACACCATCTTCCATTATATTTTATTTCTTTGTGATGTTAACAACTGACAATGTAATGAAGGTACTAAAAATAATTCCTTGCAGTGGTCAAAGGTTCTTAAAAGAAAAATGTATTTCTTAACTTTACATAGTAAAAGTAGAACCGTAGAACCTTATGTCACTGCAGAGAACCTTTTGTGCTATAGAAAAGTTCTGTGGGTGTTCAAGGTTTTTTATAGAACCATACAGCCTGACAAAAAAACCTTTTAGGAACCTTTGCTTTTTTTGATCTTATAATTAAAATTTTTATTACATAAATTATTTTCTAAAATGTACCTGTATAAAACAAGTAGGTTTCCGAACTTCTGACTGCTACTGTATGTCTGACATCTAAAGCTCCATCAAATGATTGATGGAGTTCTTGAAAGTTGATTGGTTCTTTATCTTTTCTGACACTCTCCAAAAGCTTCTTTCTTTGGCCAACTTTGTCATTTTGTAGTGCTGATGCTCTGTTCCATCAACGCTCCATCTTTGTGTGTGTGACAAGTCCATCATTTACCATCAGGAATGTCTGTAATGAATCTGGCTTGTATTAGTCTTCTGTATTATGGCCAATGAGAGACATACATCAGTCTGCCAATACAAAGTTTTCTACGCTCAATTGTTTACCTAAACTCCTTATCTTTCATTTTTGTTTCCTCTCCTCATTTCAGCCTGCATTATTACATATACAACAGACATTGGTCAAGAACAGTTTAACTGCAGGTGGATTTCCATACATGACACATGACAAATTGCATTCATTACAGTATGCATTCAGTTATCGTCTGTCACAAACACGCCATGATTGTTCTGATAAACACTGTACTTCCCATTAAATATACATGTGGTTTGTTGCACTCAACACTCTCACAAACACTCAACCTTGAATTAAGGAAACCTGACAGGACTGAAGAGTATGTATGTGTGTGTGAGTTTGTGTTTTAGGCTGTTAATTAAATTATGAATCAGAGAATAACAATTGCAAAAAAATAAATAACAGGTGTACTTTAACAACAACTATTAACATTTAAAATGGCTTTATTTTGTGATTCAGGTTTTAATGACGCGATAGACTTTTCCCCTCTCAAATACACAAGTTATAAAACTTTTCCATATTTTTTATTTTTTTCTTAACCAGTCCTTGGTTAAGAATCATCTGTATTCAGTATTTTATATACATCTAATTTCAACACTTTGGCTCAGCTGAATTTTTGCCCTTCAGTCTTGCATGTTCAGTTCTGTGAGAAAATGTAGTAATTTAAAATATGCTGTCATGGTTTGTACTGCAAAGTTGTAAACAGTTGACATTTTAAATGTTAGCCTAGTGTGGCAGACTCTGTATTCCGTGAGCTCCTGTTAACTTCAGTTGCTTTCATGTGAATCATCACAGTTATCGGCAGGTTTGAAATGACATTTCTGATTTGGGACATTTCAAATCACTTTGATCATTTCAGCTCAAATCTTATCTGAAACTACTGAAACTTAAGAGTATCTCAGGACTCCGTAATCCAACATAAAAACACTTTGTGTAACTTCAGTGACTGAATATAACAACTATACACAAATGTGCCAGAATGAGCACGACTAAATGATAAATGCAGAGAAATCTTATTCTGTATTTAAATTGACACAGCATCTGTAAAAATGCAATGCAAATGCTCAGAGTAAAATGCTGAATAAACAACGTGGCATGATGCAACAACCATAGATGTCTGTCTAATGCAAGTCCCCTTGAGTCCTTGGTTGATTTATTTGTCAAGTAGTCAAAATGGCCAAAACTCATATTCCTAATGAGAATGCACACTGTACTGTACAAAACCAAAGGCAGAGAGAGTGATTCAGTGTTTCGCCCAGTATATAATCCATTCTCTTGGGCATATGGGCTACAGTGTCTGAGTAATCTACTCCAGATCGCCTGCTGCTTCTCATTGAAGATTGATCTCTCTGCATAAGCCTGTGCTTGTTTGTGAAGGCCCCTGGGGCTCCTGACGCTGCTCTGAGATCAGTCAACTCAAGACTCTGCAGCTCTATCAAAGCAGGGACTCTGACCTCCTGCTATTTTGAGAGTATGCTGTGGTGGATGATGGGATGGCTGAGATGTCAGCTCTGGATCACTGCAGGGTTTTAGGAGAGCACAGGTGGGTGGTCTTTAGTTGTGTAGAAGTTGGGCCAAGAGTTTTTAGGTGGAGCAAGTTTTCACATGACAGAGAAGATCTGGATGGTCCTGTGGGATTGTGTAATATAGACCCCATCCTAGCACTTGATGATTAGAGTCACGCCTGAAGGGCCTCATGGGAAATGGTGTCCTGATGCAGAGATGGTTAAGTGTGCTCAGAGATGTGAGTGGCAAGACTGAAGTTTTATTTCTTTTATTATTTTTCTCAGAGGCGTTGAGCTGTCTGGAGGTGTAAGTGTAGCTACAGGGGTTAACAGTAGTT